>LR581551.1:0-34005 GCA_900536345.3 Caenorhabditis sp. 39 LS-2015 | reverse complement strand
ACCCGGACGGCCCTCTGATCCTCCCCCAACTCGTCGAGAAACCCGTCAGCGCCTTTCGTCTCTGGCAAACTGATATGTTGAGCAAAGGGGTGACGGACAGCTGTGCGACCGGGTATATTGCACTGTCTTCGGAGCAGAAGAAGTGGTATGAAGGGAGAAGAGAGGCGATTCAAGAGGAGCATGACAGACAGATTCACGCGGGGGTTATTGAGTGTTGACGTGGTTTTTTTTTGAGTTGAATGTATATATGTATTGATGTGACGTTTGAATAAAATAAACGAAATTGGGAAAAGTTGGCAATCAAAAAATGTGATAAAGGTGAAGGCCCGACGTTTCGCAACCGGGTCTATGTCTAGAGGAATGCTGGGTAAATTGAGGAGTTGGTTACCGAACCTAATGATTGCTTACCCTTTGCTTAATGGGTACCTAGTCCTTGTCTAGTCCTTGCCTAGCCCTTGCCTAGCCCTTTCCCAGCGATTCTTCCAGTCAAATCGCTTCGGGACCCATACCCATACGTTCCAAACTGTTCACAACGCTCCTCACACACAAACAACATATACTTCCACTTTATCCAAGAAAAATTCAAAAAAAAAAAGTTAGTACCATGTATGTATTCCCAGAAACTGAATCAATCCTGATGGCGTGGCGGCAATCGATCTAGTGGGACGTCTTTGTGGACATGATTGCCTGGAAGGTCCTGGATCGGGGGAATGGCATCAGATGACGTGGAGGCTTCTGAAGTAGATAAAGAGGGATCTGAAACTCGTACTTCAAGGTCACCCACCATCTCCATCACGTCTAGAACGTCTCCAAACTTAACCTACATAGAGCCAGCGACCCAAACAGTTAGCAAATTGTTCCTACGACGGTTCAAAAAACGTTAGGGTTCAAAGAAAGTTCATCGGATGAGTCAGAGGGAAAATTGCTGTCTGTATGCTCGGAAAGCCTTTAGATACGGACGGTAGCTCTAACACCATAAAAAAAAACCGTACCGTAAGGTAAGGACTGATTGTAAGAAGAAAATCATTGCAAATCATACAGAATATCATCGATGAAAACTGAAATGGGCATTCCATGTGCATAAAACGATTTGTTTTATGGCTTTAGGAATGGGAATTCAGCATCGGCCATCGGCTCGATTTCGATTCCGATTTCACGTCAGTTAACCATTCCGCTGGCTGTTTCGCCGCCGTTTTCGTATTTTCTTTCTGAACTTCTGGTGTTTCTCCAGTTTTGACGCTTCCCCACTAAAACCCACCCAAAATTTTCCATTTCAGGGTAAAAATGTTTCTCCACAACGCCCCTCAAAATGCCAACGCCAACAACCCTGTACAACAAGTGACTCACACTGTAGTCATTATTGGATCGGGTAATGTGATCAACATTTCTAACCAGCCAGCCCAATTGAGCCCCAGCCAGCTCCAGATCTTAAACTTTGGACCCAGCTTTGCTCAACTTGGACCCCAAATTAACCACCCAACTCAAGCTTCCACCCAAGGATTAGTTCAATCTTTTTCCTATCCCATCAACACCTCCCAAATCGCTCCAGGACCACCACCTCAGCCTCCTTCGGACATCCGTCATGCCTGGATCAACTGCCTCCAATACTGCTCCCAACACCCTCTATACCTCGGATCGAAACTCGGACTCGAAGCGCTCTTCAACCCAAACGGCCCCTACATCTTCCCACAACCCGTCAAAAAAGTGCCGCTGGGGTTCAGGTTATGGCAGAGGGATCAGAAGCAGAACAATATGACGGCGGACGCGAGGGTCTGGGGACAGTTTTCGTGTCAGGAACGGGAGAGTTGGGTGTTGAGGAGCAAGGCGATTGCGGAGGAGGCGTCGAGACAGATTCTGTGCGGCATGATTTGTGTTGAGCAGTAGAAGGAATACGAAACCGGCCGGTTGATGTCATTTTTATCTTACCGCTTACGATCAGCATCTTTCCTATCCTATCCGTACCCTCCCCTCATATGTATAATCTCCAAATATTCCACGGTTTTCTATAAAAAAGTTAATTCATTCGAGATAAAGCTGCAACACTATGATGAAATGACATTCAAATTGATACTGAAAAGACATTATAATGTGTTAGAAAGTGATTTGATTGTGAGAACTTTTTTTTGTGACCCTGTGCTGCCATTTTGTCATAAAAATTTGGAAGCTGACTCAACTATCCCCCCGCTGCCTTCTTAGTCTTCTTCACAATCTTCTTGGGGCTCTTCCACATCACTCCAGGCGCCCGTCCACTCGATTTCAACTTTTTGTTCTTGTTGTGACTCTTTTTTTGCTGCAGGGCAAGTTTCTTCAGAAATTGGCTGATTGAGGCGGTTGGAGTGTCTGAAATAGGGGGATTGTGAGTTATAAGGTGATGCGCACTGATTGATAGTAAAAGTAGGTGATACTAGCTCACCCCCTCTAGCCCAATCTAGCTCATGTTTCCTGTTCTCTAGCTTACTAGCTGATACAGGCTCATATAGTCACTGATAGCGATTTTATCTGAAAATCACTGATAAATACTAGCTCATAACACCTCATGATAACCCAACATGACTCATGTTTCTTACTCAATAGCTGCTAGTCACCAATTGCTCTGTTCACTAGGTCTTCCTAATACCTAACCCCTCAAAATCAACCCAATCCTACCTGACTTCTTTCCAACTTCAAGCTTCCCGAAATTCCTCTCCAATTGCTCCATAGGGTCTTTTCTTGGTTTTGCCTTTGGATTCGGATCCTCCGGATGCACTTCCTCTTTCATTTTGGACACCAAAAACAAGAAAATCGAAAATCGACAGAAAAGAACAAAGAACAAAGAAAAAATAGTCAACTATTGCGAAATAGATGACAGATGGACGGTCGTAAACAGTGACTGGTCACAGGGCACTGTGACCGTCCTGGAAAGAGATGACGAAGAGGACAGGAGGAAAGGGGCGCTGAAGAGAGGGAGAGTGGGGAGGAGGGGTGCGAGGAGAGGGGTGTCATGGGTAGGGGAGCAGAAAACCAAAGGAGGGGGGTGTCATGGGTTTGTTGATTAGTCATTCCTTTCCGAAACCTTTCTAGATCTTTCTATTACACGTATCACGCCGAGGTAGCCCGAGGGAAGAGGAATTTTACTTTTTGCAAAAGTTAGGCCACTCACGTTCACCCCTAATTTACACGTGAGCTCAAGATCAAGATGATCAAGATGAACGTGAGTGGCCTAACTTTTACAGACAGAAAATTTCTTTTCCCTTGGGTTACCTCCACGTGAAACGTGTAATAGAACCAAAAATCGCTGACAAGAACAAGGAGACTACCTTAAACCTTTGGTATTGATTGATTTGACTGAAAGTTTACGTAACAATGGGTATGAGTCGAATCAGATGGGATGAGTAGCTAGTGTACCATATAACCAAAGTTTGTTATTTTTAAGATTTTCAAAAAGTTTCGAAATCTTCGCATCTGCAATGTGCAAAGTGCGTCATAACGGTTTTCAAGGTCATCCGGCTTTGCCTGTCGAACCACTTAGCGTTTAGCGTTCCGATCTCAACTTTTGTCATGAGAAAGTAATCCAGTGTAATCCAATCAACGACTTGTTATGTATGTACAATAGAAAATTAGTAATGTCTCAACATGGTACTCTAGGTGGTCAACTCTCAAAACCAACGATTTTCACAGTTTTTGGGTGATCTTAAGGTAGAGAAAAACAGTGAATAGAGGGGAGCAATAATAGGCAATTAGCAATGTCTCAACATGGTACTCTAGGTGGACAACTCTCAAGATCCAACATATTCACAGGTTTTGGGGTGATTTAAGAGCAGAGACAAGCAGCGTAAAGAGAGGAGCGGGGAATGGTGCAAATGACAGCCGTAAACAGTCGCTGTACTGGGCCCAAACTGAGCGGAAAGGGAGAAAGGACGACGGTGCAAAAGGAAAATTGACAGCAGAAACAGGATATCTTCGTGAAAAACATCAAGAAAATCCGTAGATCTTATTCATCTTCTTCTTCCTCTTCTTCTCCTTCTCCTCCTTCATCTTCCTCTTCTTCCCTTGGATAAAAAATGGTTCCCGCCGCCAATCGCAAAAGTGCCTGTCGGAGGTCTTCTGAAATCAAAATGAAAGTCAAATCAACATGTATGTTTCAGGGACTGACCTATCCAGCCTATCACCTTCTCCTCCTCCTCCTCTTCTCCCTCCCCCACTTCATCTGCCTCCATTTCGTCTTCCTCCTCCTCCATCTCCTCCACTTCTACCTCCGCTTCTTCATCGACAACGTCAATGGTGGGAAGTGGGATTGGGCAGCCCATAATCACTGCAAAAAGAAAAATTGGAATTGAGAGAAAAGGAGGGATAAAGAAAAGCCCAAGCGAGCCTAAATCTGAAAAGGTAACAAAAAATGAGGAGTGGAATCGTTTGATCCTGCGGATTCGCCGCATTCATGCCGGGGAGAACAGTAGCAAATGAAGGGGAGACACGCGCAACTAAGGGCGAAAATTACCGCATGACTCCTCGTTAGGCGGGTAGAAACGTAGCGAGGTACATACTCTGAATTAAATTCAAAACAAAACGAGGGGTGTGCCATGATAGGAGCCATATAATCAAGAGCGACTTGCGTTTTGACGACGGACGTATAAAAGACGACAAACTGACCGGAGACACCGCAAAGATACGCGAAAACGAAAGAAAAGACCATGATGCTTTTGAGGAAGGGTGACACGTGGAAAGTATGATATGATGGCACAGAAACAGTTACTAAGTGAGGTGATCATCGTCTCAGAAGACGAGGAATATGGACGGCTTGTGTTTAGTGCGAGTAACGGCTATCTTTGGCTCCGTGATGATTCGCGGCCAGTAATTTTGCAGCCGATATAATCATTTCCCTAAAAAACGTGAAAATCGGATGAGAATTGTCCCAGAGCCTTTTCTTCATTGTGCGAGAAACACTGCGACGTATAAAAGACGACGAACTGACCGGCACAGTGCGTCAGTGTGCGTGGGAGTCTGTGGGTTGTTTTTTTGAAGATGTGAGCGAAGATGAAAAAAATTATGCTGGTGGTGTCAAAGAGAGTGATACGTGGAGGTATAATATGATCACACCGAGACAACCAAAGCTGGTTCACTGACAGTTGAGTTTGTAGTTCAAACGTGACCTCTCACGGCGATCGCCGTTTCTTTATGTCTGCGTCTCCACCAGCGCTCTCACTCTCTCGCACGTTGCCAACTGAGGGGGGGGGACGAATTCCACGTGCCATAGTCAAAATGTCACCATTTAAAAAAACAAATTATTCAGGGTGGAAATAACCAGCCACTAAGAATAAAATCTTGGAGCCCCAAATGCTCATCTCAACGGCTTCTCGAGCTTTCAAAGGTTTGATTAAAAGCGGAAAATGAATGACTGACCAGGTGGATGGAAACATTTTGGGGCATGTAAATACTCGGAATTCTCATCAAAACAAAACGAAACGGAAAACAAAATTGTTCTATGATAGAGGAAACATAATCAAAGGTGGCGTGTGTTGTGCGCACTTTCTTCATGGTGCGGGAGACACTGGGACGTACATGTATGAAAAACGACAAACTGACCGGCGCATAATATTTGTGAATGTGGCGGGGGTGTTTTTTTTTAGAAAATTTGAAAAGAGAGACGCGGATGGTATTGACGAGAGACGAGAGGGCGTGGGAACGGGGAAACATGGGACAGTCGTTTTTCGTACGCGCTTTCAACTTCACTTACCATAAACCACCACCGCCAAAGAAAATACAGCGAAAGTTCGAAAAATGCTCTGTTCAAGGAATGGGCGCACAAGATTCTGGTTTCTGGTTTTCGAATTGATCATACTTGTACACTTGTACACAATTCACGTTCGCCCTGTAGGATAATTGAGGTTGTCAGAACTCCCATCGACGCAAAGCAGAAAATAAGATGAGTGATAAGATATAAAGAACACGATCAAAGGCGGCTTGTGTTGGGTGCGCTTAACAACCCTCTTCATGGTGCCAGGGTGCGAAAGGCACCAGGGCGCATGAAAAGACGACGAGCAGACCGGCGCACATTGTGTATGTCTGTGTGTGGGAGTTTGTGGGTATCTTTTTTGAATATACAAAACGGTAATTTCAAAAAAAATAAACGCCAACAGGATTGCCCAGATTCCTGTCTTGCTCCCTTCTGTCATCCCGAAAGTTCTCCTCTTGCTGAATAAAATTTCCAAGTCCTGGATGATTGTCGATGAATTCGTCGTCTTCGTCGTCGTTATCTGAATTCTGAGAATTGGAAATCGAAAGACAAGAGTACCATGTTCTTCCTCTTCCACCTCATGATGATCGAAAGCTTCTTGCTGCGGATATGCTCCAGTAAAAACCCGAATTTTAGCAGTGGGCATTTGAACTGAAAATCAAGCTTTGATCTTTTGATCGATCACTTTCTCACCATCATTTCCAAAATTATCCGGCTCCAACTCATCCGGCTCAGTATCCATTGGCTCAAAATCCTGGACCAAAGTTGAGGGATCTGAAGGTTAAGATTCTGGTATTTCTGGTTCTCACAAGAATTTACCATCAAAACTTGAAGAATTTGCCTTGCATTGGTGTAGAACGTCGTCAGGGTTGATGGGAATGGTTTGGTATTGAAGTGATAGCATTTTGGGTGGGTTTCTGAGAAAAAAATGATGTGGGAAGATGAAAGTTAAGGAAAAAGGAGGAACTTATTAACTTACTAAGCCTAACTAATTGTAAGCCTAAGCTTAAGTTACTAAGTTAGTAACTTACTAACTTCCTAACTTACCACCTCAACTAACAGTGATAGTGTGATAGTGATAGTGACAAAAAGTGAATGGACATTGACATATTCCCCCTCCCCTTTCCCACCCATTGTACTTTCAATTGAATTGGAAATGGAAATGAACCGATAACCCACTGGACATGAGAACGGACAGCCATTTTGCAATCCAAAATGGCAGGTGGTCGAGTTGAATGGTGGGTTGGAATGGAATGGGACGACAGGTGCACAGTTTCAAAAAAACTTCAAAAAACCGTATGATGTAGATTGTAGTGAGCTAGGTTAACTTTCCTCTAGCACAACTTGATAATGGTGAGAGATATCGAAAAGCAATCAACTACAAAAATACGTAAAATATCTAGAACTACATTTTTCTAGTTGACAGTTTTTTGATATCTTTCACGGTTTCTGAAATACGCAGCACATTACAAGTCACCTAGAGCGTTCTGCTATATTCAGTGCTAGAGCGGCGCCGCGCCAATCGGCGGTAATTCGGCGCCCAAAAGCACCGTGTCTGCACACTCTTCTCTTTGACAGATAGATAGATTGAAAACTTGTTCTGTGTGTTGGTGTGTCACCGCCTCCGTCGGCGCCGATTCGCAGGGGAATGTCAGTGGAAGGAGTACAAGAATGATGCTTGGTTTTGAGGGAAACTGAAATAGCAGGTAGGCGAAAAGCCGAAGAACGGACGACATGGTACATAGTCAGCAGATGTCTTGTCCAAATAACCACTATAAATGTGCGTACCGGCCGGATGGATGGTCAGATGGTTGGAAATCTCGAAAACTGTAAAAAATAGTAAACGCTATTAGAAAAAGAAAAGAAAAACGTGGGAAGTAAAGTAAGTGTCGATTTACGGAGCTAGGCAAGCGATAAGAGCTCACAAAATTTCGATAGCTTTCCTCAAGACGCCATAAAAAGGAGGATAAAAAGAGGAAAAAACGGATATCACATAATTTCGACATTCCAGACCCACTATTTTGGATCGAAATCGATCATCGGGCCAGCGGGAACCGGGGCAAAGGTGGTAGAGAAAGAAACAGGGTACCAGGGCGGCTGGACACCCAGAGGAGCGGTGTCCGAGTCCCTTTTACTCATCATTTCCTCGAGTCACTTGTCATCATCTTGATTTGCAGTTGATTTTGGCGATATTCGCCATTTTTCACCGTTTTTCTCATTTTTTTTCTCTTTAAGAAAATCCATCAACTTGTTTACTATCAAATCGTCATTTTTATTCTCTAGCATTGCAACCAAATTATGGCTGACAACACTTTGAGTGGTGGGATTGAAGATCCTGGAGGTTGGTTTTAAGAAGGGGAAAACGTCGCAATTGGCACTTTAGGGAAGGGCGCCCCGACGTTTCGCAACCACTGAATAGCACATTATAGTTTTTTTACTGTGACCACTAAGCGTTGCAGTTTGAAACATAAAATTGTGTCCCGACGTTTCGAAACCGTTGAATTGCACCGCTCCTAAACCGTTGCATTGCACCGCTCCTAGTCTTTAGCTGCTAAACATCGCAGTTGAAACCTTGAAAAGCCGCCCCGACGTTTCGCAACTGCTAATCGGCTCACTTGACACCCTGAAATGGTTCTCTGATATTTCACAATCGCTGAATTTGCACATTTTGGACTGTAACTGCTAAACGTTTCACTTGACACCTTAAAATTGTGCCCCGACGTTTCGCAACCCCTCTGTTTCCTAATTTTTCACTACTCAACCCTTAACCGTAAGCTTAGCTAGCCCTGAAACTGGAGAGCACAAGTTTAAGGTTGCGAAACGTCGGGGGAATTCCTTCAACTGATAACATCAAAAAATCCAATCCAGTCCTACTTTTCAGCTTCCCCGACACTCCCCATCGACCATCCGTTTCCAAACGTCACCCCGATGGCCCCGTTTCCTCAACCACTTACCTTCTTCGGCCATCTCCTTCCACCTATTCTCAACACGAAGTATTTCCAACCTCCACCGCCCGTTCCTCAAATGACAATTGAACTGATCAATTTGCTGTGTGGCTTACCAAACAACGGTCAGGGGGAGGTTCAGATGGTCAATGACAGCTCCAATTCCAGTTCCAATGCTCCGCCGAGAAAACGACAGCGTAAGAGATGAAACTTAAGAGGAATTGATTTTGGGATCAACATGTTCTTGTTTCAGGTCTGTCTTCTGGCTCTGATGCTGCTTCTGACGCCCATTCGCAGTGCAAAAGGGACATTGAGAGCCTCCATAATCAATTGGCCGTGTCCCAACTTAAACTCATCGTCGCTCAAAGTCAACTGGCAAATTTTGAGGAGAAATTGAAGTTTGAAAAGCAGCAACACCTCGAGAACCAGATAGATTGGCTGACGAAAGAGACGAAAATGATACTTGATGTGAAATTCAAGGAAATTGAAGAGAAGAGGTGTCATCTGGCAGCAGAGGAGAAAAAACTGATGGTTTTGGAGTCTGATGTTCGGGAGACGGTGAACCAGAAGAACTTGGACATTGCCCAAGCCAAAGCGACGTTGGTAGAGCTCAACGGACAGATTTCTTTGAGAAGGACTGAGTTGAAGATCCAGGAGAACCTCAGGATGAGGGCGGACGTTGAATTGAGCGAGCTGACCAAACAAATCGCAGCGGCCAAGGTTCTATTCGAAGAGACCCAGAAATTGGCGAGTAAGGAGAAGGATGAAGCCAAGGAGGCAGTTGAGAAGGCGCAGAAGACACTGGCCGAGTTGATGGGAAAAATTGCCATAGGAACTGTTGAAATTGAAGATTTGGACTGGAGAATCGCGGAGAAGACATCAGAGCATCAGAGGCTGACTATGAGAATGTTGGAGATGAGTTCTGAAGTGAATCCTGAAATCTCTGAGCCAATGCTCAACGATTCTGGACTTGCGGATCCTTTCTACGGTAAATTTATCCCTAAAACTCAGAAAACTTCAATTTCCGTCAACCTGGAACTTTCAGACTCCATGCTAGACGCCCCGCCGCCACCGGAACTTCAAGTTGAAGAGCCTCAGTACGATTTCCAACTGGATCAGATTCCCTTGCCGCCGCCACGTCATCCAGTGCAAGATAGTGAGAGATTTGTGAAGCAAGAGCCAATGGATATGGAGGAGTACCGTGAGGAGTTGCCACGTCATCGTCGTCGTGCTCAGGATTTTGAGCCCGGTCTAGATCTAGATCTGGCGGATTGGGGTCAGGAACAGGAACAGGATCATGTCCAGCACCATATTCCAGCCCAGAACATCAAAGCAGAGCCAATGGACGTGGAGGAGGCCATCTATCAGGATCAGGAAGTTCAGGAAGATGAGCCAGTC
This sequence comes from Caenorhabditis sp. 39 LS-2015, assembly GCA_900536345.3. Taxonomy (NCBI): domain Eukaryota; kingdom Metazoa; phylum Nematoda; class Chromadorea; order Rhabditida; family Rhabditidae; genus Caenorhabditis; species Caenorhabditis waitukubuli. Next base: position 23,949 of record LR581551.1, on the reverse strand, counting down.
GACCTTCTCCCCGTAAAAATCGAGCCAGGAACCTTCCCACCGCCACCCAAAAGACCGCCCATGCAATGCACCACTCGTCGCTTCCGACTCTCCACCCGAAAATTGGCCACAAAGCACTGGCAGCGACAGCAATCCCATCTTCGTGTTCAGCGGGCCAAGCAGATGATCTCCAGAGTCAGCCGGGGACTCTACGATGTGGGTTGCTCGGCGTACCTTTTCAAGATGACGAGCAACGCGTGTCCGCAGAGAGTCAAGGAGATTCCGGAGGATTTGAGAGTGTTGCATGATCAGTTGAATAGGAGCAATGTCAAGAAGAGGAACAGTGAGTTTAGATACCAATAAATATGACCAGCCTGAACGTGCGGCTGCGCCGCATTAGATTTTTTACGTGACCCGGGTCAAATGCGCACAGAAAACATCCGGACAAATGGAAATCCGAACAGAATACAAAAGTTATTATATACGAATGACGATTAAGACTATAAAATTTCACATTTCACTTTTCAGTTCCAAACGTTGCCGTCTTCGACGCTGGAAGAGAGCTGGAGATGAAGGAGCTGCGGGAGAAACTGATAGAGGAGCAGAACTTCCAGATGGATCAAGGGATCATTGTTGTTGGAGATGGTACCCCAAACGTCAGAAGCGTGAAGAACAAGAAAGGAAGCAAGAAATCGACAAAACGTTGAGGAACATACTTTTAGAATTTTTTTTCGATTTTCAAGTTCCCAAGACCCTATATCCCACCCTTTCACTATCAGTGACTTTCTTGAACCTCCCACTTGCTTACATATTACCTATTTTTTACCTATAAGCCCATTTCATTTTCTACTGATAATTTTGATAAGGATTTTTGCTCACCCGTGTCAACTAGACAGACACCTTCTCCCACCCGGATTATCTCTGTTCCAGGTCCCCCTAATTTTTTCTTGAAAAGGACAGATGATCAGTGCCATGGTACCTGTCCTTTGTTTTATATTTTAATATCACCATATCGTTGTTTCCCTATTTGCCCCGTCAATGTGGCAACTTGCACCAAAAATTGATCCCGTTTTACCAGCCCCCTGATTCCCCCCGATTCCCCAAATTGATATGCCGTTTTTTTTACATCTATTGCACTTCTTGTTAGTAGCTAATAATATGTAACTAGGCAATAAGAAAAATTTGAAGAGATATATAATGAATGATTTGGGATTGATTGGAATAGTTGTCCGTTCAATTGTAAGGGTCACAACTTGCAAACATCGTTAGAGACTTTTCCCAAAAGGACTATCAAGTCTGGTACCATAAGAGGACACTACGGAACGTAATTAGCCGGATCCAGAGTCGACGACTTCTGAAGGTTGACCCTCTTCCTCCTGGAGAAGGTAAAGTCCCTTTGGTAACATTTTCCAGCTCAAATTGTCCATAGCCCGCCCATCCCGGCGCCAGTTTACTGACCAGTTTGTCGTGAGAACAGGCAAAAACCAAGGTAAAAAAAATTCATCCATAACTTTTATTGTTTCACAAGGTGATAAAAGGGGGTGAGATGGGTGATTTTAACAATGCATCTTGGCCATTCATTGGGCACATAAAAACCACTGCAAACAAGAAAGAAATTGACTGCGTACCATTGAACTTTATTCGACTTTTGCTGAGCAAATTGGCTGCATACTCGGCTATATCTGCTGGACCCAAGTCGGTTCCGACCCGGGGTCAAGCCGGTCGTAACCCGGAGTCCGTACGGACAAAAACTGGTCTTGGGTGCGTTCCGAAGCCAAGCCGGGCGCTCGCGGGCCGGCGCCCGGCTTGAGTTCAGCAAAAATAGCCGAGTAGGTACGCAGCGAAACTTATAAATCCCAATATCACAAAAATCAAAGCCACCTGCCACAAAACACACTACCCCTTCGCCTCCCTCACCATTCCAACAATCCTCTCCAAATTCCTCGCCAACACCGTCGACGCAATCGGCACATAGACCTTGAATGCAGATCCCTCTTCCGATTGAATTCGGGGCCTCTGAACGGTTCGAATGGTGGCCGCGTTGATTTGAGCAATGGTTTGCATGAAGGCAAGGGTTAGATGTTTGTAGGAGAGTCTGATTGATGAATTTGAGTTGGGAGAGGAGGAAAGAGGGGATCCTTTTCCTATGAACGACTGGAGTTGTGCTAGAATGACCGGGTCGAGAAGGTCTTCGGCGGTTGGCAAGATGATGGGAGATGTACTTGAGTTAGGGACATTGTCTTTGGCTTCGGATTCAAATTCAAAATCGGAAAATTGGATTTTCGCTGTACACCCAGCGGATTTTCCATTTCCAGCATCTAGGGGTCCAGGAGTATCCTTCAGGTCCTGCCGTTGATCCTGAATCGGTCGAATATGACCCAAAGCAAATGGATCCACCACTTGATTAGGGTTCACATTAATTGATTGTGAACAAACTCGCTTCCGTCCATGACTCGACCCATTTTTGCTGGCCTTGGCCCCTTCTGACCGTCGGAAATGGTCCAGAACTATTATATCCAGGTCGTGACTTGAGTTATCCGTTTGAAATTGAGGTCCGTACGCACTTTGAGCACCTGAAAAACCTCCAGATAATCACCATCTTTGTCTTTTATTCAACTCACCTTCACCTTCCACTCGCGGATTTTTGAAATCCGTTACTCCAAAAAACCCGTTCATCAGCACCATAACAGCGGGATCGACGGTCTGTTTCTTGTTCGTCTGCCAGTTTCGCGACATGAAATCGGTCATGTGCTGGTAGGTGAGAGTTGGGATTCCGGGGAAGGATAGATGGGAAGGGGTTTCTGTTTCTGGAAACATTTTTAGAATGTGGTTTGGTCTTTGGGAGAGGGGGAATGGTTGATTACCTTCTTGACCTATTGGGTGGTTTTTGGAAGGTTTCATTGTTGGGGTTTGGCCTAAAAATCGGAACTGTACTTGGTTGCTTTGGCGTTGTTTAGACGTTGCTTGTACGTTACTGAGACCTTACTTAAACTTGATTTTGACGTTGCTCGGACGTTGCCTAGACCTTGACCTTTCTTACATTACATTAGACGTGACTCAAGTCTTAGCTTGACCTTACCTAAACCTTACCTAAACCTTACCTAACTCAGACGTTGTTCAGACGCTGCCTAAATCTTACTTATAATCAGAAGTTACCTAGATGTTGCCTAAAACTGTTAGACCTTATTTAAACGTTACTTAGAGGTTGCCTAGGCCTTACTCAAACCTTCCTGACATCAAACGTTGCATAAGCCTTACCTAAACCTTATTCAGTCATTGCTAATGCCTCACCTACTTATGTTAAGCCTCAAACGTAGCCTATAAATACAAAATGAAAAAAAATGAAATTCGACTGACTATTTGAAGCGAAAAGTCACCTCTCTCCTCGCACCTCACAATGACACCGAAAATCGAAAATATGAAATACAAAATAAAATACAAAATCTGATTCGGTTCGGTTTATTGTTCTCTTTTTCCTTTTATGACCCCTTTCGCTCCCCTCCGCTCCCCCTCCTCCCTCCCGGTTTAGAAAACGCGGAGGTGGAGGGGAGGGGAAGATGGGAACGGGAAATTTGAACAACACAAAAAATCATGAGAAAGGTGAAGAAAAGCAGAGGTTGTTTAACGCTAGATGCAGTAAAAGTGATACAGGAAATGCTAGATGTGACTTTAGAGAAACAGGAGAAAAAAAATTGACCTAAATATTTCAATGTAATGATCGGTGATACCTAGAATCGTATTTTCCGGAAATTGCTATTCCATTTGAGTTTTGTAATACGATTACTTTCAAATTCCATGAGAACTCTACTCTACGCAATCGTTTGTGACTTTTTAAATTTTCTTAATAGACAGTTTTGCCAACAGTTCCATGCGTCAAAAATGTCCTAGATTTTTGAAAAATAGTGTACAAATAGTGTTCGTAAGTTCAAAGTGATGACCGAAGCTCTGGTAGGCTGATGCACCATGTACTGGGTTGTGAAACAGGTATGAAACATCAGTTTTTGGGTTGGGTCTCATCGCGAAAAGTAACAGTCTCGTGACGGTTGAGAGTCGATGCACCATGTTTTATTCAATTTGTTCCCTTTGTTGCAGCTACTGTGGCCAATGTTTTTTTTTTCAAATCATCATCCTGGTCAAGCTATGGTACGATAGAATTCACCTTGGATATATTTTGAAAAAGAATGTCAAACTTCAAGTACATTCAACTTCAACTTGTCATTGGATACTGATACTGATGCTACTTTGATAATCAAGCAGCAGTTGACTATAGTCTGAATGCGGCAAAGCCGCAGGATCAGGCTGGTCACAATTATTGTTATATTTTGATATATATTTCAAACGCTGATACGTGAAACGTGACCTTTTAGCATCGTCTATGTCTGCGTGTCCACACGCGCTCTCACTCTCTATCACACGTAGTCAGCGTCAACTAGCTGCGTCACGGGACCCGTTCCATGTTCCGTCGCTAAAATATCAGCATTTGAGAAACGAATAATACGTCCTTTTTGCTATAGCGTTACACGTGTGCATAGCTAATTAACAACGAAAGTTGGGTACATAAGATAAGATCATAAGACTTTCTGACATCATCATACCTAATTGTTTTTCAACTTTAGTCAACATTCATTAGTCGAAAAGTGAAAGTCACGTTCACGGCCCTCACGCAAAATGAGCATATGATTTTAACATTTTCAGCTGATCCGTCAGAGATATTTCGTAACATTTTCGCATTTAGCAACTCTTTGTTTTTCCTTATTTTTGAAAATGAGGAAAATTAGTAAAATTTAGGGTAAAATTTGAAATTCCACTTTTCCGCTAGTTGCGAGAATTCGTAATTGCGAAACGTGAAAAGGTTGCGAAATTTTGCTGTTTCAACCTTTAGCCAAGCCTATTTTTCATCATTTTCTTATTTTTCGTAGCGTGTTTACGCCAAGCATACGCGCTATTTTTCCATAATTTCTACTACATCCGCGTCAAACGCATTTGCGGCATCATGGCGTGAAAATTCGAACGCTGTTTTTTTTCTCCCGCGTCAAGTGACACGTTGCAAAATTATCCGAAAAAAAGCTTATTGTTTCTTTGGCAAAGTTCCAGCCAAATATTTGAAAAACAGCATAGTTCAGTTATGATTGACCAGCCTGAAAGTGCGGCTACGCCGCATCACGCAGCACGGGCGTTTCGTTTCAACGTGAGTTTTTTTTTTCACGCTGTGAGCATGTCGAGTTGGTCCTCAACACTTTCACGACATTTTCCACCGCCATTCTGCCCTAACGCTGCCAAGTTTTTGTTGATTGTGAGTGGTTTCGGTTTCTAGAGTTTTAAATGTATGTCTAGACCAAATATATCCGGTGGTACTTTGATACACACCTGACATTCTTAGCTACAAATTTGAGTCGTGAGAAACAAAAAACTTTGACGATTACATATAAACATTCGCTAACTTTCCCACTGACGTAGGTTGATTTTCCCTCCGCACCCATCCATTTGCATCAGTTTGCTAGAGTTTCAGATTTTTTCAGTGGCTTTCTTGTTTCACAAGTAAATGCCTCATTTTAGAATCTACAGTAGTAGAACCAAAAATGACAAAATTTGGTAACCAAAATTTGGTATCTTTGTCTTTGAAATAGCATTTCTGACCAAGTCTGATATATTCCGCAAAATAATTTCATCGTGACCCCTCTTTGCCCTAGGTTGCGCGTGTTTGCCAATTCGGTTCATTTTCTACTGTTCTCCCTGGCCTGAATGCGGCGAAGCCGCAGGATCAGGCTGTTTGGAAATAACAGCTAAATAAGCAGCTAGGTAGCAAGAAGTTGTATCTAGTAAGTAGTAAATATGTCTACCTAATACACTGCTCGTCAGGATTATAATTATCCTCACCCCCAAAACTCTGTCTGGAGCAGGTATTTCAAACTTTCTGAATGTGGCATATAGAAAATCTTTCTCTGGACGCTTTTTGAATTGAACTGCAGTAGGTAGGGTCTTTAAATTATCATTCCATCATACCTACCTACCTATATCCATTCTTTCTACACAAACTAACCATTTTTGGCTAGCTGACTTGCGTACACCTTGCAATAAGGTTGAGAGCTTCCCGAACTGAATATCATTCTTATAATATATTCGACTAATGGAGTATTGTCCGTTGTGAGAAAAATCTTTTAATCGTGGCCCCGCTGCGCCCTAGGTTGGGTGTGAATACCCATTAGGTGCATTTTCTACTGTTCTCCCTGGCCTGAATGCGGCGAAGCCGCAGGATCAGGCTGGTTCAACTTAACTTTTGGCTTCCTACGTCAAATATTCAGCCGACGAACCAAATATTGCGTCAGGGCGCATTTTCACACCCCTCCTCCTCACCTCCTCTCTATTTCTCACAATTTTTCAAAATTTCTGTAGCAATTATTCGATTTGGAAAAGGCTGGCTAGCTGGTAGACAGTTTTCGGACGGTGCAGTGCCGTGGCGAGAGAGGAGGTGATTCACAAGCGGGCGGAACATAGACTCTTTATTGTTGTCTCGTCTTGTTTTTAACACTGTATTCTGTTTTTTTTTTTCACATTTTCAGAATAACGAAAAAAAACTGAATTTCAATAATTTTATGTTTTTTTTTGAAGAAACATTGCGATATGAGCAAATTTCAGTGGACCGCCCGTTTTTCGCATTTTTCTCCATTTTCTCAAATTTTTAGGTCTCATCGCGATTAAGATTAAACCTCACAAGTTAAATTTTCCTAATATTTTCGCAGTTTCATTAGTTTCTCTTATGTTAGTGAAAACGTGCAGATTTCGATCGGAGAATGGTGGTAGATTCTTCAGTTTTTATTTCGTTTTTTTTTTGACAATATTTGCTTGTAAATCAAATTCAGATTTTGTTTTTCCAGTCCAGAACACTCGACAACCCATCAAGCTAATTGTAAGACGCACCATGTTCAACAACTCCCAAAATCCGACCAAAAACCCTGCGTCCGAGTTGGAGGAGAATGACATTCATCAGGCGTACATGGTCAATGGATTCTCTTCCCGGATGAGTTTTGAGGGAAAAATGAGTGGAAAAAAGAGCATTTTGGTATTGCAGAGTTGTGGCAGAGAGAGCAGGCCAATTTCAAAGCAGCCCTGCAAAGAAACTTGTTGACGTTGCCATCGATGACTTCTGAAGGTTAGAAACACGATCACTTAGCAATTAAATAGTCAATTACACTTCAGGAACCTCCCCAGAAAACCTGCTGCTCCACCAATTTTTGTCGACTTCTTCTACCACTTCTTTCGAAACTCCAGAGGCTCGTGAAAAACTGCCAACATTTCTAGAAGACACCAATAATAATGGCACACCAAACGCAGCGCCAGTCGGGGACATGATAGGTGAGTGATTCTATCTGATTCTACCTGATTCTACCTGATTTTTCCAACCCAGCCCATCAAACGGCCGCCTCCATTCCATCCTCGGTTGTCAATGCCGCGATACAGCTTTTCATGAGTCGTATGGGTGAGAAATTCCATCAATTTGTTAATGTTAAAAACCAGCCTGAAAGTGCGGCTACGCCGCATCAGGAAATGATCGGTCTCCGCGTGAATACCATTTGATTTTTACGTGACCGGGTCAAATGCGCACAGAAAACATTCGGACAAGCAAAAATCCGGACAGAATAAGAAAATTATCATTGTTACTAGCCTAGACGTGCGGCTACGCCGCATCAGGCTTGCGGGTCCTTTTCTGGAAATCATCGGTCTTCGCGTGAATACCATTTGATTTTACCGTGACCCGGGTCGAATACGCACAGAAAACATCCTGACAAATAAAAAAACTAAAAAAAAAAAAAAAAAAAAAAAAAAAAAAAAAAAAAAAAAAAAAAAAAAAAAAAAAAAAAAAAAAAAAAAAAACATAAATTGTCCTAGGTTGCGCGTGTCTGCTTTGGTTTATGAATGCGGCGAAGCCGCAAGACACGCTGGTTATATAAAAATTATGATAAGAATGATACATTTATCAACAAAAAAATTTGTTGATGTTTTCAGCAACCACCGTGCCCTCCATTGTTCCACTTCGTACCATCCTTCCATCACCGACCCCTTTCTTTCCAAATTTCGCTCTTTGTCAGTTCCCCACCTTGCCCGTAATCGTTCCGCCGTCCACCCTCGCCCAGTTTCCAATGTCCCCCAACACCACCGGTATGTATTTAACATTTTCTTAAATTGAAATTTTGAATCGAATCTTCATTTCCAGACCTCCTACCGCCTATAAATCTCTTCGGCCCCCAAACGAGATGGTTCCCGGGCAGTTCGTCCAGGTCCGGAGGTTTTGATGGAGAGCAGCCGACGAAAAGGCAGCGGATCCAGGATGGTGGGTATTTTGTCTCAAATTTGAAAAAAAAAAAACTGAAAAAATTGATTACGAAATCTCCAGAAAACCCCGGACGGCACCATGATCCATCTCCCTTTGAGATTGTTATGCCCAACTGGCCGCTCTACTCTCCACAACAGGACAATCGCTTTTCGATGTCCGGACCCCTGACCCCTGAGCAGAGACCGACTCCGGACATTGATGATTATGATGAAATGCCATTTGGGGACTTGAGTTACACATTTTTCAACAAAAATTATCATTTTTTCTGATTTTATACGTTCAGGACGCACAATTACTCCATATCAACCAGCCGAGGCAACTTCATTGTCCCGCCAGATCCCATCTCCAGCTCCAGAGGCTCCAGGGTTCGGTAGGGTGCTCGTTCCAGATCCAGAACTATCTCCAGTCCCCGACGATCACCAGTGGCAGGAAATTAAAGACTACTGTGCCCGCCAGGAGATATATCGAGTGGCACAATCCTCTCTGAGAAAGAGGGTGTGCCTGGAGACCGGTTCGTTATGTAGATGGAAAGTTGCGAAACGTCGGGGTAGCCAAAAAGCGTTACACTAGGTGTTGCTGACGGCTCATGATCACTCTAGGCAACTTAGTATTGCAAGTTTTCCGGTTGCAAAACGTCGGAGTGGCCAAATTGCATGGAACTAGGTCTTGATGACAGAGGCGTTGTAGTCTGTAAAATTCTCCAGTTGCGAAACGTCGGGGTAGTCAAAATGCGTGGAACTAGAGGGTGATAGCGGCTCAATACTCAATATCACTCTAGAACTCAATATTGCACGTTTTCCGGTTGCGAAACGTCGGGGTAACCAAATTGCGTTTCACTAGGTGTTACTAGCGCTCAATATCACTATAGTTAACTCTGTGGCAAAACTTCTGTGGTTGCGAAACGTCGGGCTTTCCAAATTAAGTGTTTTGCTCCAACCTAACCCCATTCTCATTTCCAGTCGGCATGCTGTCGCTCTTCAACCCGTCCGGCCCAAAAATCATCCCCCAACCAGTCCAAAAACTCCCACAGAGAGCCCTCGTCCTGTGGAGGGAGATCATGGGAGCTCAATATGGTAATTTACCAATTTTTCGTCAAAATACGTTACAAAAACCTTCTTTTAGGAAGCAGGTATACCCATGACTTCGGTTGGCCCGAACTGTTCTCCGAGGAGCGGGTACCATATGAGAGGCGCTTGAAGCAGTTGACGGCGGAGCAGAGGCGACAGGAAGCGGCCGGATGGATTGTCGTGGCAAAGCGGATGACACAGAAGAGATCGGTGAGGGAAATTTTTTGTAAAAAGTGAAAAAGAAACCCAAAAAAAAAATAAGTATTTTCCAGGCACCATCGCAATATTAAACAGGACATTGTGATATGGTACGTATAGCATATATGCTCAGAATATGGGTCCGTTATGTGTTTCTCGACATTTTTATATTTACATATGTGTATGTTAATAAAGTTTTTTTTTCAAAACTTGAAATTCAATTTTTTTTTAATTTTAAGTTCAGTCTCAAAATCTGTTATCACTTACAGTTTCTTATTTTCAATTTTTTCTAATTTTTGTTGTTGATTTTTTATCGATTTTTCTTCAGATTCTCACAGATAGTTTGCAATACAACGTCATTTTCCTTTGCTCACTGCCTCCCCAATTTTTCTTCCGGTAAGCGATGAATTTTACATGGTACCAGTCTAGAATCGGCTGTAATTCCGAACAGAGGTACCAAAAGTCATTAGAATCGAAAAATTCTACTTCCAGACCTAAAAAAAGTTTTTTTCGATGATTAGAAGTAGGAAATTTGTCCGATTTGACCGTAATAACTTGGAAAAAATTTTAAAATATATGAAAAACTTACATTAACTTATTTCCAAGTGTCGTAGTGATAGGGTGTCACTTTTGACTCTACATAATACAGTGGTTAGTGATGTTGTTGCTTTTTTAAGTAATTAGATTTACCATTAAGGAAATAAATAATTAATTCAAATTAGAGTTTCGGTAACTAAGCTCCGCCAATTTATCGGTAAAATTTAAATTTTAAGAAAATTAGGCCTAAAATTGAATTTTTTTTCGATTTTTTAAAACTATTTTTTCCTTTTGATTCAGGTCAGTTTGGGTGATTGAATGATTAATTAAACATAAAACTTTTATGAATAAGCCACGCCCATTTTTGTAAAAAATTATGTTTTTGAAATTTTTTACCTTACCATGTTAAATGTGGCCAAAATAATTTTTTTTTGAATTTAGACGAGGTAATTCATTAATTGCTTAAAATTTGTTAAAATTTTGATTATAAAGTCTACCACACCCCAAAACCCAAATAGCAAAATTTATAAATGTTTTGTTAGGTCTAAAATTTGGTTTTTTGTGGGTTTTTTCAAAGACCTTTTTTTTCGAATTTGGCCAGGTTGAATCTCGATAGTTAAGCTCCGCCCACTTTTCAAAAACAATTTTTTTTATTGTATCTCGAGAGTCCACTTTTCTTGGTATGTGCATCTATGCAAATCGCCATGGTGCATGCACCTCACAAAACCAACCCGCTGGGTAAGCCAAGTGATAAAAAGCCACATATGTACATACATATGCACATTTACATGTTAGACGTGACACGCGTAGATACAAAACCGTGGGAAAATGGGAATGGGGAAAAATTATGATAATAGTGTTGCTTTTTCAGAAAAGTGTCGGTCAATACCAATCAGAGTGGTTATTTTTTAGAAAAAATAAATTTTTCTTCCAGTTCCAATTTATCCTGAAAGAAATATCGGTCAGTACTGGTCATTGGTCATAGTTTTTCAATTTTTGCTTCCAAAATTCTCCTTCCGGTTCCAATTTGTCGCCGTGACGTTAGTAGCTAGCTTCCTATAATCTATAATCCCCACCTTTGCCAGGTCAGACAGCCGCAGAGAGATGAGGAGAGCGGGGTAGAGAACACGACGAAAAATGGGAAGAAATGGGCGGGGGCCTGAAGGGGGGGGGGAAAGGACGCTTATCGAAGATGCTGCGGAAGGTGAGGTGGGGGAATGAATGATAAGAAGGATGAAAAAGATAACTAACTTTTCTGCTCATATCTGGCCTGTTTTACCTTGCATAGGGCTTTTTTGATTTTGGATTTTCTTGATCGTGGCGAGACCCATTCATCGTGTTTAAGTGCAGAATAGCAGATATTACATGTTTTTCAACGCGACGTTTCGCCACCTAGGCTCCGCCTATTTTTTTCATTTTTTTTTTTAAATTCCCACTATTTTCACCTTGGATCTGGCGTATTTTAGTTGATTTTTCTCCCCATTTCTGCCTGCCTAAAATTCTTCCTCGACGCCGTACCATATGGACCTTCCCAATTTATTCGAAAACGTCCCCTCCCCCAATCTGCAAAAACTTCGCGCGGAGGTTTTGCATTTTAGGTTTAGGCTCCGCCCACTTTTCGAGCCAAGGATGATTTTTTGAATTTTTTTTTTCAAATGAAATGGTTCTTCAAATTTTAATATTTCCTTTATATCTGCTAGAAAATCAGTATTTCGACGCTTCCAGTAGCTTAAGTTGCGAAACGTTACAGTTTCGAAACGTCGGGATACCAAAAGTATGACGATAGTAAAAATTGTCATATTTGCTGTCCAGAAACCCATTTCAAGGTCATTTTTTTTGTTTATTTTTTCTTTTTTCATTTTTCGTTCTTACGACTACCACTACCACCATCACCACCTGTCATATGTATGTTTTGGGTTGTGTCACATAGCATTTTTTTTTAATTTGTTTCAATTTTTGGGTAATTTTTCATTTCATTTTTTTCTCATTTTCCTTCTCTTTTCCACCTCAAAATAGCCCAAACTACAATGTCCTTATGTGCCGCCCAGCCCGTCTGCCAAACCCGTCTAATCCCTATAATTTTTGCGCTTTGCATTTGCAATTTGGACTTGTCTAGTGGTGTTCGTTGGAGAAAATGAACAATTTGTGAAAAAAAAATTTAGAAAAAAATAGAAAAAAAATTGAAATTGTTTTATTTTGAAAAAAAATTTAAATTTTCTCTTAAAATTGAAATATCCGTTTATTAAAATGTACTTGTACAAAAGTTTTAATAAAAACACTAGCTTCAAAACAACATATAGCTTAAGAGAAACATAAATTTTTTAATAGTTAACATTTTCAAATAAATGCGTTATTTTTTTTAGAAACGAAACATATTTTACTCAACTCAAAATGTTCTTCTGATTGTGAAACTATTTTGTACTTCCTTGTCAAGATTAACTAATCTATTATTTTTGAGTTATCATTAAGTTTTACTTTGAAACCGATGAAAAAAGTGAATGGGTAATGGTTTCGAATGGAAAGAAAAGTATTCATTGAAATACAGTGTTTTTTTTTGTTGAAACGATCACTATTTTTGTTAATTTTTATGGTAACACAACATCCATTCGAGTCTAGTTAACAATTTCATAACATAGCATCAAAGCGATTTGCGCTGTGAACAGAATGGCCGCAGTGAGAATGTGTTGAGGGTGGAAGAAGAAGAAAAAAGAAAAAGTGCTAGATATTTGAGTTTTGAATAGGAATTTGGAGATAAAAATAATTAAAATCAAAACTTTCTACAGAATTTAATGGTAGTACTATTTCAAATTTTTAATTGATAGTGTACATTTTGAAAAAAAATTGTTAATGTTTACAACAATCGTGAGAGAAAAACATTTTAAATGGTGAACTGAGTTTGGGTTTCACGTTTTAATTTTGTTTTGAAACATACTTTACTCAACCTAAATTTTCAACATACCCCCATTACTATCTAAGTTAAAAAATGCAAAATGTAAAAAAAGTAATCAAATAGTGGGAATACTAGGAAACGAGGTTGTCAAGATGTTAAGTTAAATAAATAATTAAAATCATAATTTTTCCTGATATGAACATCTTTTTTGACTCACATACACACTAACACATTGTTGAACACTTTGCAAAGTGTAAACAGCTACAATTTGTCGTTTAGTGACCGCAGTGAGAATGTGTTGAGGGTGGAAGAGGAAAAAAGAGAATGTTAAAGGAATTTGAGTTTGGAATAAGAATTTTGGGATAAAAGTGAACGATTCAAATCAAAATTTTTTGCAAAGTTTAATGGTTTTATTAGTTTCTATTCATAATAGAGACTTCCCACTTTAAAACAAATAAGAGTCTTGTAACGTTTGTAAGCGGCGACAATTTCACTTTTACAATTAGTGACCAAAGTGAAGCAGTATTTGTTGAACTTGAGGTTGAATCTAAAGATTTTTCTTTCTTCATAAAACTTTGAATTTTCTGTTGAATCAAGATAACCATTATATTATTTTTTACGATGCGTCAGTACTTGTTACTTTAATTGTGAAACAGTGATGATTTCAAGTTGAAGGAAAAGTACATAACAAAACCAAACCAGCACTTTTTTCTGATCTTATCATTGTTTTCATTTTTATTATAACATTCATTCAAGTCTAGTTAGCAGTACCATAACATAGCACCAAAGCGATTTGCATTGTGAACAGAATGGGCGCAGAGAGAATGTGTTGAGGGTGGAAGAAGGAGAAAAAAGAAAAAGTGCGTGGTATTTAGATGGTTTTGAATAGAAATTTACAGACGAAAGTAAATGATTAGAATCTAATCTTTATCTTGAATTAAATGCCAGTATTGTTTTCAATTAATTATATATAGTTTACATCTTGAAACAAAAGCGCATTTTAAAAAGTAATCAAATAGTGGGAATACTAGGGAATTGAAGTTGTGAATGTGGTAATTTACCTTGTTCGAAACATGTTTACTTCAAGATCTGATTAAACATTTTTGACTCAAATACACACTAACACATTGTCAAACACTTTGCAAAGTGTAAACAGCTACAATTTCGCTTTTGTTGATCGCAGTGAGAATGTGTTGAGAGTGGAAGGAAAAAAGAAAAGAAAAGTACTTGGCATTTGAGTTTGGAATAAAAATTTAGAGATGAAAGTGAACAATTTGAATCAGAATTTTCTCCAGAACCTGATGGTAGTGTTATTTGAAATTTATAATTGATATTTCATACCTTCAAACAAATGCGTTTTTGACATGTTGTCTAGTGTAAACGGCAAAAACTTTTTCTTTTAGTAACCACAGTGAAATAGTATTTGTTGAGCATAAGCAATTTGAACTTGAGGTTGAATCTAGAATTTTCTGCTGAATCTACATAACTGCTGTATCATTTTTTTAAATGAAATATCAATACTTTTTACTTTGATCTTTACAAAATTAAAAAAAAAAAAAAAAAAAAAAAAAAAAAAAGTGAAAATGTAATGATTTCGAAAGACGGAAAGAAAAGTGCATAGAAAAACTAAACCAGCTCTTTTTTATGGATGTTATCAGTGTTTTCATTTTCATCATAGCATTTATTTAAGGCTAGTTAGAAATTCTAAAAGAGTGCATAGCATAATGTAGCGACACAGCGACCATAGTGGGAAAATGAGAATGTGTTGTGCTAGGCGTTTGAGTGGATATTATTTATAAAAATTTTAACCGGAAGATCATCATAATCAGAATCTGAATTTTCTCCTCCTGAATCCGATAGTGTGATCATCTTTGGTATAACACCACTTTAACCAGACTATTCTAGAAAAAGATCAAGGAGATTAGTTAGCTTTGTGAAAGAAAGGTAGCCTACATACATGTAGACATTTTTCTTAATCTAAAAGTGTTAATCTCTGGAAAAAATGAAATAGAAAACACGTACACATTCTCCTTTTTTTAGTTGAGCGTATTTAGTTTTGTTATACACTTTTTCTTTGCAAAGTGTAAACATCGAAGTGACCGAAGGGAGAATGTGCTGAGGGTGGAAGAAAGAGAAAAACGTTGACGGAATTTGAGTTTTGAACAAAAATTTAGAAACGAAAGTTACTAATTAGGATTAGAATTTTCTCCCGAACTTGATGTTAATGTTGTTTTCAACATACCGATAATTTGAACCACGATACTACAGAAAATTGTAAAAAAAACGTGATAAAATTTTGGAAGAACCCAAAAATTGAAGGGGTCGTGCTTATGATGTTACAGAGAAGTATATATAGGAAAAATCAATCACTGCTTGTTTTGTTGATTATAACATCTATTCAAGTCTAGTTAGCAGTACCATAACATAGCACAAAAACGATTTGTGCTGTGAACAAATTGACCGCAGTGAGAATGTGTCGCATGGAATAAGTACTTTGAGTTTTGAAGAGGAATTTAGAGACAAAAGTTAACAATCAGGATCAGAATTTTCTCCTGAACCTGATGGTAGTATCATTTCCAATTTACCATAGACAATTAACATTTTGAAAGTGAAACAAATGCGGTATGTGCTAACAATAAGCGGAAAAGAAAATGAGATCTACTACATAGCAATTTGAAGTTGTGATTTGATTTGCATTTTGATTTTGTTTTGATTGTGAAACATATTTTATTCAACTCAACTCAAAATAATCTTCTGATTGTGAATCAAACAATTGTAGTTTTATTTTCTCATAGTTTGTTAGTATAAACAGCTTTTAGGGACCACAATGAAAAATAATGTCTTACATTAAGCGATTTCAAATTGAAATTGAAAAAGATAAAACTTTACATTCTATGATAAAACTGACAATTACTGTCCTATTAGTTTTGAGATATTATTATTCCAGTATAAAGTTTTAGTTTGAAACAGATGAAAAAGCAGAAAAGTGGAAAAAAAGCAAAGTATAATGATTTTGAACTGAAAAAAAAATTGTTTGTTCTGTATGAAAGACAGAAACGTAAAAGTACATTGAGTTTGTTTTTTTGCATTTTAAATTTGTTTTGAAACATATTTTATTCAATTCAAACTGCTCTTTTGAATTTAAAAATTGTAGTGTTTTCAAGATTGATTCTGATAGTTTGTTAGTATAAAAGTGGAAAAAAAAGAAAATGCTAAAGGAATTTAAGTTTGGAATATGAATTTTGAGACGAACGTTGACAATTTGAATTGGTAGCAATACCTACCTTATTATAAATAATTTACACTTTGAAACAAATGCGTAATGGGAAAAAAGTAATCAAACACCGAAAAGTGAAAAAGTAATGAATTTGAATTTGAAAAAAAGTGTACAATAAAATCCAGGGTTTATTTCTGAACTGATCACTATTTTTGCTCATTTTCATGATAACACAACATCCATTCGAGACTAGTTAGCAATTTCATAACATAGCACGAAGAGTGATTTGCGCTGTGAACAAATTGACCGCAGGGGGAATGTGTTGAAGGCAAATGGAAAAAAAGAAAAAAGAAAAAGTGCTAGGCATTTGAGCTTCGAAATTTTCTTCGAAATTTGGACATTGTCGTCATTTTCAACATAACAATAACAATAATTCACAAATTTGAAAAAAAGCAAAATGTAACAGTAAAAAAAGTAATCGAATAGTGGGAATACTAGGGAAAAAAATTGTAGTTTACCTAATTCGAAACATAGTTTTCCATATTAACAGTTTTGACTTACTTACATACTAACACATTGTTGAACATTTTGCAAAATGTACCCGGCGACACATTTCACTTTTAGTGACCGCAGTGGGAATGTGTTGAGGGTGGAAGAAGGAGAAAAAAGAAAAAGTACTAGGCATTTGAGTTTGTTTTGAATAGCAATTTTGAGACAACAATCCATTCGAGTCTAGTTAGCAGTCTCACAATCAAAAGTGTACATAACATAACCTAGCAAAAACCGACATACATATGGCAGTGCAGGCAGTGACCGCAGTGGGGTGTGTTGACAAGGGAAAAAAGGAAAAGGTTATTAGCATGGGATTGGGATTAGAATTAGAATTCAAATTAGAATTAGAATTTCATATGGTATTCGACTATTCAGTTGACACTGTTTTTATTAATTACATATTAACTACACCAGCCTGAACGTGCGGCTGCGCCGCATCAGGCTTTCGTGTAATTTTTCTGGTTTATTAACTATAACTATAGGGTGTTTCCTGATCTTAATAGTAAAAAGCTTAAGTACATAGTTGATAATTTGCTCTTACAATTAGAGCAACATTTTCAATTGTGAATTTTCCATTTCCACTACACTACATTCACTGTTTCATAGAAATTACAAACCTCACAATCAAACTAGATAAACAGTTTTTTCTATGGTTCTTCTCTTGAATATAATGGAATTTTGTGGACAGTGTCAAAAAACTTTCAATTAGTATTAGAAAACAAATCAAATAGTTCTGATTTCTGATAAACGTGTCCGTGTGACGAAGGCTAGCAAATGGACACTACGTAGAGCAAAATGAATCATCAAATTGTTACAACGAACTGGTCAGCACTGCAGCTCGCTTGAACTTGGACAGTTTATCGTCCGTTTTCTAACCTTTCTTCTTTCTCTTTTGTGCTAAATTTTTGTTTGTTATTACACCTAAAAAGGGTTTATTATGTATTATGGTTTTCTGGGGAAATGAGCTACTTGGCCTAGAAAATGCAAGCCGCGACGCGTGGGTCTCGCAGCGCTACAGTCAAGTGTTTCCGCCAAGTTGTTATGCGCCTTTAAAACAGTAACCCAAAAATCGAAAAAATTGCGTTAGAAACCGTATGCCGTTTTAGCTCATTTCCCCAGAAAACAATAATATGAAATTCTAACAAAGTCGGATGTTGAAAGTCCCGTTAATAAACGGTTACAGTACACTATTTTCAGTACTGTACACGTCGAAAAAAATTGAAATTTTTTGAGCTACTGTAAGTTGAACTATGAAACACTATAAAACAGAGACGATTGAAAACAAATAAAAGCATTGATTTTGGATTTTAACTTTTTGTTCATTTTGCACTGTGAAACAGAGAAAAAAGATTACATAGAACATGGTACTTTAGCGCCGTATCTAATAAAATGATGAAAAAAAACCCGCCAGAGTCCTCAATAAAGCATGTGAGGTAGGTTCCTTATCACCATCATCATTCTTATCATTCTTATCAGCTCTACCTCTCTTTTTCCTCAATTTTCTGAATCTTTTCATGGTGCTCTTATCGTTTTCCACTTCCTCCTTGCTGCTCCGACGCGTTGATCATTTGACTGATAGCAACTGATAAACAAACGATAAGAAATTCTTCCCCTTATAATTATCATCAACCTGCGTAAGCGGGCGGAATGGATGATAATTGTCATTCATTAGGGAATTGGAAATAGGTTGGGGGAGAGGTAGGGACTTGTTTGGATCAAACGCTGAATTCTGAATTCTGAACTTTGATTCTGAGCTCCAAATTTAGAATATATGGAGGTATGAGTCATTATGTGGAGCATACCTTTTTTTAAAAAAATTATGAAAAATTGGAAAAAAAAATATTGAAAAAAAGGAATTTTTTTTTTTTACAAAAAATCAAAAAAAAATATTTTTTTACAATTTTTCAAATTTTTCGATGTTGCTTTAACTCATTCTTACTTTACGTCTATTCTAGTAACAATATTATTCCATCACTTAATTTGTAAAAAAGCTTATTTTAAAAAAGTTTCGTCAATTTTTTTTTCAATTTTTCAAAAAAATAGAAATTTTTTTGTTCGCAATCTTTTTCACATTTTTTTTTTTAAATTTTGGTTAATTTGTTCAATAATTAGGAAAAACAATTTGAATTAAAATATTTAAAAAATTCGAACAGATATGTGCATATCTCTAAAAATTTGCAAAAAAAGTCAATTTTTTGTATTTTTTTCGAAAAATTAAATTTTTTTTTTCAAATTTTTTTATTTTTGAAACTTTTTAAATTTATGATTTTTTTGCCTAATTGTAATTAACAAAAAACTTGTTTCTGCAATTTTTGAGAAAAAATCGAATTTTGCTATGCTTTTTTAGCCTAATTGACAAGGTAAAGCA
Organism: Caenorhabditis sp. 39 LS-2015; assembly: GCA_900536345.3. Lineage (NCBI taxonomy): Eukaryota > Metazoa > Nematoda > Chromadorea > Rhabditida > Rhabditidae > Caenorhabditis > Caenorhabditis waitukubuli. Next base: position 4,809 of record LR581551.1, on the reverse strand, counting down.
CATAAAAAAAAACATATTCGGAGCTTCTCCTCATGTCGATTTACGGTCAGCAATTGCTATACCGTTCATTTTTCCGTTTCCCACCCCACGGATCCCTCCGTAAACCTACAAGCCACGCCCCCTTCCATTCCATTTTCCTGGTCTCGAAGCGAAGCGTCTTTTTCTCGAATTCCCTTCTTTATCACTCACTCTCCCTCCCACCTGCCCCCTGACACGGAGTCAGGTGCACGGGGGGAGGGGAATGGGCGGGCAAAAGCCGGATAATTATCCTCTGTTTCTCTCCATCTTCTTCATCTTCCATTCCTTCTCCTGCTTACCGAGCTCCAAAGTAGACGTGATATGTGTATAGTTGTATAGTGATTAGATACTTGGAAAAGCTTCGTTTCGACTTTTAATCATATTTTGTATCATTTCGTATCACCATAGCTAACCTTTTCTTCCTTAAGGAGACCCCGACGTTTCGCAACTCAATTTTTTTTCTCCTAAAGCTTTCAAACTTCAAATCCCAATATCTACCAAAAAAAAAAATTTGCCTAGACATTTGGAGTTGCGAAACGTTACAGTTGCAAAATATCGGGATGCCACCTTAAGATCACCTTAAGATTGCCACCTTAGGATACCACCTTAAGGATGCCAAAGTCATAGTTTTTCAGGTTCCGAGTAGCTAGAAGTAGAAGATCAAAAGATTAAGTTCAAGAGCAAGTTCAAGAAGACGACGATCAACGAGAAAACAATCAACATACAGTAGAACCAGAGTTAGTTTACTTTTGTTTGATTGGGTGGGTACCATAGCACTTTCCACTTTCCAATTTGAAATTTTTCGTTTTCTCCAATCATTTACTCTTTTTTTTGGTTATTTTCACTATTCCATACATCCACAACTCTTCTTTCTGATCATCTCCTCCTCTCCTTTGCCTTTTTCCAATTTGAATATCATTCTGTACTTTGTAGTCTTTGTACTCTTCACTTTTCTTCGTTTTCTGATTCTGAATTTTACTTGCTGAATCCTGACCTCTTCCAAATCGTTTTTTCATCGAGGACATTGAATAAGCTTTCAATTAGAAAAACAGCAGTTGATTTTTTATAAGAGTAACCTTTGAAACGAAAAAAATTTAAAAATTGCTGCGTTTTGCATAATCACAGATATGCCGTGTTTAGCATGATGTGAGATGAGGTATCTGGGAAAATGACAAATGATAGAAAAATATACATGTGTATGCTCTATATGAGTTTCCCACGCTCAACACACGGTGGCTAGACCCAGAACTTTTGATTTTATTTATTTTTTACTAATAGACATTAGTGTATTTACGGTTTCAACTTTGTACATTTACTGTTAATATACACCTTCAATTTTGCTCTCTGACAAGGTGTTGATACGTTGTCTATTCCAGGCCTAAATAAGGACTAGGTCGTGACTGGGCAAGGCATAGGTCAGACATGTTTGCTAAATAATTACAGTTCACTTTTAATCTCACATTGCACTCAAAAAACATTCCAAAGTTAAACGTCACTTTTCGCGAAACCAAGTGGTACCATAAACATTTCTCTCCCCCACCCCGTTTGTCTGCACTTTAAACCTATACCCTTGAATTACCCCAACCACAGCTCAAAAAACCACCTTCCTGATCACAGAACCGCTCCAGTCACTCCAAAAAAAAGTGGAAAAACAAAATATGTACACCGCACCGTATAATTATGCCGTCATGTAGCATTTTCAGGTTTGTTTGGGTGTTTGTTAAATGGTTTGTTTTTTTTTGGGAGAATTTTGGTTTTGGTTTTGGAAATGTCAAAGACGAATGTGGAAGGTTTCAAAGATCATGGAGGGGGGAGGGGTAAGGGAGTAATGGTTAGTTGACCCTGGCCTAACCTACCTAGCCTGACCCTATCCATGTAGCTTAACTTACCCTATCTAACCTAGTTCAGCCTATCTTGCCAAACATATCCTGCCTAGTTGAGCCTAGCAAACCCTAGTTGGGCCTAGTAGATCCTTGCCAAGTCTACCTAGCCTGACTGTATCTGACTGGTCTAGCTGAGCCTACCTTGACAAAACATATCCTGCCTAATTAGGTCTAGTAGAGCTGAACAAAGCTCAGGAGAGCCTAGTTGAGCCTACCTAGCCCTACCTAACTAATCTAGCCTATATAGCCTGTTTGAGCCTACCCTAGCATAAAATATCCTAGTTGAGCTTGTCCAGCTTACAATTAGCTGAGCCTACTTAGCTTTACGTATCCAGCCAAGCCTAGTCTAGCCTTGATTAACCAGCCTGACCCTGCGGCTTCGCCGCATTCGGGCTGGGGGAGGGAACAGTAGACAATGAACCGGGCAAAGACGCGCAGCCTAGGGCAAAGAGAGGCCACAATAAAATGATTTTTTTCACGGCTGCCAGAAGGAATGAATGACAGACATACTCCATTAGGCGAATATATTTTAGGAATGATCTGCCTTGTAACCCACTAAAAATTGCTTTACCATTAACTGCCTCAAACATAGAAAGATTTGTAGCAGTTCTGAAACTGAAACTATGTACATGTATGTATTACAAATTTCATTTCAAGTTCCGACAATGAAAATATTTGGTGGCAATATCTACGTTTTTCCTAATTCAAGTCACGTTATGAACAGTAACCAATACCCTTTCTTAAAAGGACTTCAGGCGCTTTAGCAAAACTTCCTTATAAACGAGAGAAGTTTAAATAAGTTTTGAAACAGAAATTACACTACATATTGAAATTTTTGTCCGGGACGAGAATTGTTACCGATATTCTATATTAGCAAAACTTCTTCAAAAACGGGAAGACTTTAGAAAATTTCGAAACAGTAACTATGTACATGGTGAAATTTGAAGTGAGCAAGACAAATATGTGACCACGTACCGGATATAGCGCATAGCCATTTCTCAATGCTTTACCTCATCTGACAGGTGGTTCTAATACTCTTCTCAACTGAACAATTATCGGATTTATTGCATTTCATTACCAGTGCACAGAGAACCGAAGATGTGCTCATATTGAGGGATATATGATATGGTACCCGACCCGAAAATTGGAACAGGGGAGAGGGGGACGAAATTGTGTGTTGTGATAGGGTGATACTGGTTGCCGAATCGCTGATCACTATTCACTTACTATGTCACTTGAGTTAAGGCGGATTTTGAGGTTATTATGAAACTGATTTGACCCGGTCACGTAAAAATCATATGGTATTCACGCGGAAATCGATAATTTCTAGAAAACAGACATGCCAGCCTGATGCGGCGAAGCCGCACGTTCAAGCTGGTACATCATTCTTATAATATACCAGCCTGAAAGTGCGGCTGCGCCGCATCAGGCTGGCGTGTCTTTTTTCTGAAAATGTTCGATTTCCGCGTGAGTACCATTTGACTTTTTACGTGACCGGGTCAAATGCGCACAGAAATACAAACGGAAAAACGGACATACGGACAGAATAAGAAAGTTATTATATAAGAATGATTCCGCAAAGAATGGAGTACGTGTGTCATTCATTCCTTCCGTCCGCCGTGAAAATAAATATTTTCAACGTGGATTTCTTTTTGCCCTAGGCTGCGCGTCTTTGCCCATTCGATTCATTTTCTACTGTTCTTCCCGGCCTGAATGCCGCGAAGCGGCAGGATCAGGCTGGTACTAATTGCACTAATAATAGCCGCCTCGAAATTGGAGTGATTTGCCACAATTGAAAAAAACAAATGTGAAACTATGTACGCAGCGAAAATCAATAGGAAAAAAGCAGAGGGCGATATCCGTATATTATCATAGACCGGGGACAAGAACAGTGACCGATTTTAGCAAAAACTAAATTAAAAAAGATAATTTTTGAATATTTTTGAAACGGGATTCACAATTCCAATTTGTCAAATTAAAATATTGCTAACATTGTCCGGTTGATGTCTCCTATACATTGAGTCCGTTTACTATTGCCTTTTGATTATAAATGGACGATATTCTGTAGAATCTTGAATTTTTCGCTCCAAGTTCCGTTTCTCATCCATTCATTTTTCTTCCAGCTTCCTCCTCCCCTCCCTCTGTCCTAACCAACTTCTATTACAAACCTCACCCCAAAAAGTCACTCCAAGTTCATATAACTAGCCAATTTTTCTCATTTTTGACTAGTTTGCGTGAAAAAACCTCAACGACACTGTGTTAATGGGACAATGACATTGACACTGACCCTGACACCTGGAGCAGCCCGAAATCGGACTAGACGTAGTGGTTTTCATTGTACAGTACCAGCCTGGCTCCGGCGGCTATCGCCGCCGGTTCCAGCTGGATTACGCTTATTTTAAACTACTCCTAATAACCGTTTCTTATTATACGTGGACATAGAAAAACAACGAATTCGAATCGAGAAACGTGTCTCTTAAGACACCTACTTGGGATTCCGATTGAGGAGATTCTATGTTTTGCAACGTAACGTTACGTAATTGTAACAAAACAAAAAATTTTTTATTTTTTGGCAACTGTTTAAAGGCGTATAACATCTTGGTGAAACATTTGACTTTGAGTTTTCCTCCTGTTAAATCAGGCCAAATACGGATATCGCCACCAAGTACTCTCAGAGCTTGAAATTCGTGGTCAGTAAGTACCTAAGACTTGAAGAACTGGACAAATGGCACGGCTGGAAAGAGCAGGACTGTCTGTGAACATAATATGGCACTACGCCAAAAGGTTTCCTGCGGCCAACACAAAATACGGAGAGCGAAAGCGGGTCTGTACCTTCTTCCACTCACTGATTGAATATTAGCAGTCTCACGCGAAAACGTTTAATGGCCTAGAAATCGCGGCGCCGGCA
>LR581550.1:0-105432 GCA_900536345.3 Caenorhabditis sp. 39 LS-2015 | reverse complement strand
ATTCCACCTCAAACGGACAGTTTTTGGATGAACGGCAGCTACTTGAACAGCCACCACCTACAGTACCACTAACTGAATTTTATCGCAATTTTGCGGGCAGCGGAAATCGATAAAGAGAAGGCGGAACGGAAGGATATTTGGCAGAGGTTCTTCTGGATATTGAAAGAACTTATTCTCTCAATTCCACCTCAAACGGACAGTTTTTGGATGAACGGCAGCTACTTGAACAGCCACCACCTACAGTACCACTAACTGAATTTTATCGCAATTTTGCGGGCAGCGGAAATCGATAAAGAGAAGGCGGAACGGAAGGATATTTGGCAGAGGTTCTTCTGGATATTGAAAGAACTTATTCTCTCAATTCCACCTCAAACGGACAGTTTTTGGATGAACGGCAGCTACTTGAACAGCCACCACCTACAGTACCACTAACTGAATTTTATCGCAATTTTGCGGGCAGCGGAAATCGATAAAGAGAAGGCGGAACGGAAGGATATTTGGCAGAGGTTCTTCTGGATATTGAAAGAACTTATTCTCTCAATTCCACCTCAAACGGACAGTTTTTGGATGAACGGCAGCTACTTGAACAGCCACCACCTACAGTACCACTAACTGAATTTTATAGGCATGTATTGGAAAGCGGAAATCAATAAATTGAAGGCGGAACAGAGGGATACTTGGCAGAGGTTCTTCTGGATATTGAAAGAACTTATTCTCTCAATTCCACCTCAAACGGACAGTTTTTGGATGAACGGCAGCTACTTGAACAGCCACCACCTACAGTACCACTAACTGAATTTTATCGCAATTTTGCGGGCAGCGGAAATCGATAAAGAGAAGGCGGAACGGAAGGATATTTGGCAGAGGTTCTTCTGGATATTGAAAGAACTTATTCTCTCAATTCCACCTCAAACGGACAGTTTTTGGATGAACGGCAGCTACTTGAACAGCCACCACCTACAGTACCACTCACTTCTATCTCAACATTTGGGAAAGAGAAATCGATAACAATATGGCGTATCGGAGGAAAACTTTGCAAACAGTATTATGAATATTTGAAGAGAAAATGATGAGAAAATACATAGCAAAGACGAGAAAATCGGCAAATTTTGTGAAAACCCAAGATTTTTGGGTCGGGAACTGGCAAAACCCGCGAGAAATCAATAAAAATGGGTTTGAAGTCCAATTGTAAACTTAATTAAGCAAAAAAAACGCGAAAAAGTGCAAAATTTCTAAGAACAACTAGCAACATATTTTGGCGCGCACTAAAGGTTATCAAATGGCGCTGCAATGCGGTGGAGCGCACTTGCATACCCATGCCATTTCGCGCGCGGGAAACAGATTTTTGCGATGGAAACAGCCAGAATTCTGCAGAAAAGGGGGATTAAATCGATTTTCTCGCAAATCGGGAGGAAAATTTGGATTTAGAAATTGATAAATGCATGTAAATCATTGTAAATATTTAAATATCAATGAAAAACGAAAGAAAATTCTTCAAATTTGCAAATGAATTCATCCATCTCATCCCATCAAAAAAATCAATAATTTAAATATAAATGTTCAATTTTCAGTTCAAATCGATCGCCCTGAACACTTTGTCAACGTGCTTCCGCGGATCTGCCGCTTCATGCCGCTCTTCCCAAGTCTTCCTCGACACCGTTCTCTGTGTCATCACCATTCCCTTTCCCGTCATTGGAACCTCGATGGTGATATCAAAGACAGCCTTCCGCGTCTCATCGTCAAGTGATTTTCGGAAATTGTCAAGGCATGCTTTCATCCGACCGCCCATCTCCTTATTCGCCGCTTTCCAATCCGCAACTGTCACCGATTCCTTCGTCACCTGCTTGTTCCGCTTCCGCTGCTCCTCCTTCACCTTCCGGAACATTTCCAAGTCCACTGCAACCGGCTGATGGATCGTCTTGCCTCTCATCATATTCCGCACCCGAACCACTCCATGCGGATGCGGCGGCTGGCGGAAAGCGCGCGGAACCGTCGGGTTCGCCGCCGCGTCCACGGATATCACAGAGTCATATGAGACTGTTCCCGAAGACGCACTGATGCATGTGATCGGATCGGCGTGGAAGTCGACGATGTGGATGAAGCGTTGAGCGAGTTGGATTGAAGGAACTGATGATGTTTCACTCATTTTGAAATTGGAAATGAATGAAATGAATGGGGGGAGGAATTTGTAGATTTTTAGAGTTTTGAATAAAAAAAAATGAAGAAAATTCCACGTGGAAACATGGGAGCAACAACAACAATAACAACGATAAAAAATCACTGAAAAATGAGATTCAGCAGTTCGGAGCTCTGCGTGTTTACGTGCTTCGACCGCTCCTTCTTGCCACCTTTCACCGTTTTCTTCTGCACGACATCTCGTTGGAACGTGTCCCATTTGCCGCCGGACGCCTTCACCTTCGCCTCGAGTTTCTTCAGATGACGTCCTTTCTCGATTTGCTCTTCAAAGTGGGTAGCGATTCGACGAGCCTGCGCGATTTCCACATTCATCCGCCGCTTCTCGACCTCCTTCTCGTATTGAAGCTGTTCCATTAGGTGTACCCATTTGAACCTGGCAGAAATTCAATTTTTACCAAAAAATGTTGATTTCAAACGTACCCTGACAAGTATCGAATATTCCAGAGCATGCTGGACACCGGATCCCGCGATTTTCCGCCGACCATCGTGTTATCGATTTGTTCGGCGATCGCCTTGGCCAACTTCTTCTTCTTCAACTCCATCCAGCCTTCCGTATACTTGTCGTTCGGGTTTTTCGAGTGTTTGTTGCGCTGAAAATCGATTTTCTTTTGTATTCATTGAAAAAAACTGAATACAAACCGCCAAAAAGATCCTGCCGATTTGTCCGGGACAGATTTTCTCGAAATACTCGCGAAGTCGAACCACTGTGTATTTCGGCGGAATCATTGTGAAATACACCACCTAAACAATTTTTTTAATCGAAAAATCCATTAAATTCTTCAAATTTGACTGAATTTACCCCGGTTTTCCTCTGTTTTTCCTCCGGATCCTCAAAAACCTCCGCCACGTCATCTTCTTCATTTTTCACATCAATTTCCTCCGAATTTTCGCCTTTTTCCGATGATTCTTCTTCCATTCGCTCTTCTTCCGGCTCTAGAACGTCTGAAATCAATAAAAATCTCAAATTTTCGAATAAATTCAATTTCCCTTACCTTCCTCCATTTTCACGTCTTCCACTGCGGGTTTTTGAGATTTTGTCAATTTCTTCACGATTTTCTTCTTTTTCTTGATGATTGGTGCCATTTTCTGCAGGAAATTTATGAAATTGAAAGAGAAAGTGATAGTTTTGCAGCGGAAAATTTAAAAAATTGAAAAACCTCAAAAAAAGTGAAAATCATAGGCGAGCGGGTGGAAAATCAATAGAATATCGAATTTTCTGTATTTTAGCTTTGAATTTGAGCATTTTTAATTAAAAAAAACCAAGGAAAAAGGAGAGAAAATCTGGAAAATGCAAAGAAAAATGAAAAAGAAAAAATATTTTCGGAAGCGAGTAATGCAAACGCGCTCTACTGAACAAGCGGAAATTCATTTTTTAAATATTTAATTTTCAATTGAAAATTCTTTATTTTCTCAGTTTTCCGCTGAAAATTGAGATTTCAGGTTGGATTTTCAGCTCAAAAAATTCAGAATATTCTGTAAAACAAAAATAAAAATTTTTAATACATGCATTCAATAGAAAACCAATAATTCGAAGTAATTAAATAATACTGTGTGAAAAATTCGTTGAAATCAAATCGATCATTGGCAAGACATTTAATCTATTGATTTACAAAGCCTTCTTGTCCTCGAGCGCCTGCACTTCGCCCCTTCCGCTTCCATTTCGATGCAAATCGGAAACCATTTGAATTCCCGCCTTTCTCGCCATCCGTCCAGCCACACTTCTCGGTCCCAGATCCCATAATTGAGCGGCCGCGAGAGTTCCGTGTCCGGCAGCAAAAAGCGCATGATGCGTCGCGTCCGACGCTTCGTCTCCGTACTTGATCTTGACGTTTTGGACGGTTTGGTTGGCGATCGATCGGCAGAGAACTCGGGATCCGTCTTCGAGACTCATCCAGACGGTTGAAACGCCCGCGATGCCGCCGCCGAGTATCTCTGAAAGTTGGGGAATTGATTTTTATTCGTTAAATTTTTTAAAATTATTTAGAAATAGTTTTCTGGAAAATAGAGCTAGGTGGCCTAGAAAACGCCTCGCAGCCCAGATTTTCTCGGCCATTTCGCTTTTTTTGCCAGAAAACGACGATAACATCCTGTTAATAAGTTTCTAGGTTTACCAATGGTGCCGGAAACCAGACCGCCCGTCTTTCCATCTCCGAATCGCCTCTGCGCACTGTCCGCCAGTTTTCTGCCCATTGAAACGCCCATGTCGCCGATTTTATCCACTGAAATTCGTCAATTCATTGAAAAAATTTCTTCAGAATTTCAACAACAAAAAAAAATCAATAACTCACACAAATATCGTGTGCACTTGGCGACCGTCTTCGTGCCCTTGTGCATGTACACGACACTTCCTCTGACCAGCGGACTGACGGTCATCGGTTTCTCCGTCTGAGCCAGTGTCTCCCGGTACTGTTCGCCGTTCTCTTCGACCCGCGAAACCACTTTCACTGTCGTCGTCTCCACGCCCCACGCGATTTTCTGTCCGCTTGCAATTAGAAATTTCGCGATTTTTGTGCTGATTCGCTTCTTTTCGTCTTTGGTGAGCTCTTCAGACGGCGTGGATTGCTCTTTGAAGTCCGTGTACTCCCGGAGGACAATGTGCAGCTCTTCGACGAGTCGCGGCTCGATGTCCGAGGAGAGGAGAATGGCGACTGTTAGATCTGGAAATAGAAATTTGTATTTGGGTCTCGCGACGATGAGAATGACTGGGACTCACTGGGGTTCTCTGGCGTCGGATTCGCGACGACATAGGCGCCAAACTCGTTCCTCAGCACCGGCGTCTTCGGTCCCATCAACGGATAAACCCACGGACCGACTTGCATGAATGCGCGGGTTTCCGGAAACGTTTCCGCGACGCTTTCCGCATCGGAAGGCTGCGGGAAGCGGAGAATTTGAAGAGATGTCGGTGCGGTCGGCGCTGTGGTTTTTTCACCCTGAAAATCAATATTTTTAAGTTTTTCGTGATTTTTTTCCATTTTCAACTTTTCTCTAAAAACTCCTTACATCAATGGTGAACAATTGGACGCCTTCCGGCAGGAAATACACCAGTTCCGCCTCCTCTGATCCATAGGAATCCAATTGCATTCGAATGGCTTCTTTCTGCAATTTTCATTGTTTATTTTCAAATTTCAAATTTAAATATTCAAAACAAACCTCATCCTCCACACTCTCCTCGACTTCTTTGGTTTTTTCGGGTGCTGCTGGTCGTGGTCCTTGAGATTTAAGAACTTTTACTCTGAAATTTGTGTTGTTGTTAATTTTCGACTGATATCTCATTTTCAGATAAAAGTTGAAATTGTACAAAATTCAAATATTACTCTACTTTTAAAATTAAAATTTCCGTCCGGCCGAACGCGTTCAAAAAATCTGACAAGTGACGGGAATGTGAGGCGGTTTTCGAAATTCGAATTCGAACCATTTTCACAAAAATTAAAATTTTGAAAAACAAAGTTGACAGATATCAGATTGAAAGAGATTGAACACCCTTGAATTTGTGTTTCCGTTGATTTTTTTTCAATTTCCAAAACCTGCCAAATATTTAAATAAATATATTTATTTGGGAGGTTTTGAAAATTGAAAAAAAAAATCAACGGAAACACAAATTCAAGGGTGTTCAATCTCTTTAGATTTAGATATCTGTAAACTTCGTTTTTGAAAAATTTTAATTTTTGTGAAAATGTTTCGAATTCCGTCTCAAAGTTAGTTTTTGAACACACGGAAAATTGAAAAATCGAGACATTTATTGAGCTCAGTCCGCTTTGGTCAAAATTCCGCATTTCGCATTCAAAAAATGCCACAATTTCTCATTCGTTCCTCTCCAAAACTTCCCAACAATTTCCAATGTTTACCTATGCTCCACACTGGGTTTCGCCTCCTGCAGCATGCTCCACATCTCACTTTTCTTCGCTTTCTTCATCTTCTCGCCCTCTTTTATCAAGTTCAGTCCTTTTTCGTACATTGCCAACGTGTTTTCCTAAAATGAATAAATGGTAATTGTAAAACTCTATCCGCAGCGGATTCGAAGCGATCGCTCCTCTGAAAATTCAAAAACCTCTCAATTTGTGATGTTCGGCTCGATTTCCATTTTCCATCTTTTATTTATTTCAAATTTTCAAAAAACCCACCCAATCGTCGACTTCATCATAACAAAGTCCCTGTTCAATCGCCGCGTAGGCTTCCGAAAACACCGAATCCACTTGTGCAGTGTCCGGAATTCGCATAAATATCGAAAACATTCTGAAAAAGTTGCTAACTCAGTAATGAATGAAAATAAAATAAAATCGAACTGAAAAAAACGAAAAATGCGGAAAACGCGCGCCGCAAAACAACGAAAACAAGTTTGGCCGTCTGCGCCTCTCGTTCCAAATTGCTGTCTAGTCTCTCGTGACTCATGAAACGGAGTGCGCATTCCGGACGGTTATTTGAAATTCAAATCTGGGCTTGATTTCGTAATCCATAACAAAGAGCATTGCGAAATCAAAAAAAATTGCAAAATGGGGACAATTGCAATTTTTGCGAAACAAAAAAAAGCTGATAAGGAATAATCGAGAATTATCGGAAAAGTAAAATTTATGAGAGCGGGGAAGGCTAAATGAAGACGAACTTCATTCTCTTTTTCTTTTCAATCAAATCTAATCAAGAACGTTCAGAAAGAATTTCTCGGGAACACAAATCAATACATTTATTCTACGTAGCGCTTGTTCCAGAGTGGGATGTACTGTCCGACGGTCTTCCACTCGCAGAAGTAGATGGCCAGCAGGAAGACAGAGCCGCCGTATGCTCCGTAGGATTTGAAGCTGAACAGTGACGTTTTAGTGGTTCGAGTTGCGGAAAAAGAAGAGAAATCCGAGAAAATCAGCGAATTTTCTCCTTTTTTCGGCATTTTCATTATCTTTATCTTCAAAAAACTCACTATTTCTGGTTGGTGACGGCGTTCTTGAGGAAACGAGCTGGCTTCATGTACAGCATGTTTGAACCTGACAAAGCATAAAATAATGTCAGGAAAATGAGAATTTCTCCAAAAATTTAAAGAAAAGTAGAATTCAATAGATAAGTTACAGCGTCTTGAACGCATGTTTTTCTTTAACTAATCACCGAATCTGACCAGATCAGTGTTTTATTAGGAATAAATAAATAACACGAAAAAAAAGCATAACGAAAAGAGACCCCAAAAGAACAAGTTGATTTGGAAAGGAAAGTTTTGGAACACAATAAATTAAAATTTCGATAAGGTAAATAAATACATTTTGTGCGGTACCATAAAGCTTTGTTCGGCTAGATTTTCTCAATTATCCCAAGAAATTGACAACGACGAGGTGGAGGATGAGGTTGGCGAAGATGAATTCGGCGAAGGCACGTTCTGTGGAGACATCAGTGAAGTCGGCGCGGTTCTCCTTGTTGACTTGCATTCGGAGGCAAGCTGAAAACATTTTTTAATTAAAAATTTAAGAAACGGGAAGGGATTTTATTAACTCACAAGCAAGAACGAACGATGTGACAGTGGAGATGAATCCGGAGAGAAACGAGTTGAACGGGAAGGTTCCGACGAGCAGGCAGTAGATGAACTGAAAAGAAACCGATGTTTCAAAGTTTCTCTACAGATTACGCCATATTTTGTTTTTCCGAAAGCAGATCCTTTGAATTTTGTAAAAAATAATCAGAAAATTTACCTGGAAGATTCCGGTGAACAGGATGTATGTCATGTAGGCATCGATGATCTTCAGCTTCGACGGCGTCGTCTTTTGGTAGTCTTCGAAGAGCTTGGTCAGCACTGGAACCACTTGCGACGCCATTCTGCAATCCAAAAAATTGAGAAGGAAAACAATGTGTTCAGAACGCAAGACAAAAATCGAAAAAAAATCAAAAACAGCGAAACTCAGTTGAGAAGCGATAAATCGGAAAATATCGATTTTCAGGGATTTATTGGTAGATTTTCCGGCAGATTTCCAACTAGTAGTGAGCGATTCAGTGAATAGATATTAAAATTGGCCACATTTCAATGAGAAATTTCCAGGAAAGCAAAGAAATTTCACAAAACTCATGAAACTTGAAAATTTTGATTTTTAGCTAATTTTTAACGGTTTTTTCGAGAATTTTTCGTGACTTTCGGTTCTCGACACCGATAATACTGATAAAAGTACTGGTTTTCATCAAAATTCGCTCAAAAACCCCTAAAAACTGCTCAAAAACAATAAAAATACGTGGAAAAGCGAAAAATAAGCCGCCGTCCGTTTAAAGGCGCATGCAATTTGCCAACGCATTCGCACCGAGACCACAAGCTCCGCCCCCAGTTTGCAAGAAGCCGCACGGAAGTTTGCAATCTCAGCGCACGCCTTTTCTGTTTTCCTCATTTTTTTTCTCCCGTGATTGCAGTCGGCTGACGCGAAAACGCCCCCTCCGCGACGACGGCCCGGCCCGAATTACCGATTTTCAATGCGAATTTTCTGATTTCGTCTCGGTATTGTCAATAGGAAACTAGGAAACAATGCTCTACACTGTAATCAACCTCCTAGCGTAAGTTTTTCGGCGAAAATTTTAAAAATTAAAAAAAATCGCCAATTTCAGTCAAATCTACTGCAATGGACCGATTCTTCAAACGGTGCAGGACTCGCACATGTTTCCCGACTCGAAACACTTTGTGGACATGTCGCTGAAATTCGATCCGAGTGAGATTTCGTCGAATTTTGGAAAATTTCGAAAAAATAGCAAAAAATCTTTCAAAAATCACCCGTTATCAATGGATAAACAGTGCATAAATCACTCTCGATCAGACGCATTCATCACTTTTTTATCGCCTTCAGAAGGGCGGAAAACCGGTTTTTCGGTGTGGAGATGGAGATTTTCCTATTTTTTTGGGTTTTTTGTGGAAATTTTGAATTTTCCAAAGTTTTCAACGACAGAAACCTTGAAAAATATTGTGTAAACAAGCAAAAAACATCACTTCCTTTGTTTTTGATCGGTTTTTCGAAAAATTTCCAGTTTGTCCGAAAAAAAACCTTGTCGCTGATAATTCTGACGAAATTTTACATTTTTTCTGTGAAAAACCACAAAAAACGAAAATCATCCGATTCTTTCGTTCCTTTTCTCAAAAATCAGCCCATAATCATCAAAACGGTCGTTTTTCTGGGTTGGGGCAACCATTCGAAAGAGAAAGATGATTGGATTACACTGGAGGCCACGTGACTTTGACAATTCACGTAATTTCAAATGGACGAAAGAACTGGTAGTGTCTAGTTCTCATTGTTGGTGAAAAATTGGGAAGATTTGAAAGAAAAAAAGAAAAATTCGTATTTTTCTCTGAATTTCCGAATTTCCAGTCACCACACTCCGCCATTTCGACGAGCTCGGCGACCGAACTTCGGACATGGTGATTCTTCGAGAATTCGTCACTTCGCACTTCAATCCACCCGGAACCGAACTCGTCGAGTGGTTTCCCAATGATTGGGTCGACTTTCCGTCGAATTTCCTCAACATCCACGACTATCATCATCGCCGATGGGCTCTTCATTTGCATCGGATTTGGAAGGATTTGTGTAGAAAAGTAGGGATGATTGTCGTGTTGGAAGTGCGCTCTATGGACACTATTTATAGGTCCGGGATGATGTAAAACACCGTCAGGATCACTATTCTCTGCTCTACGTCCCACATCCATTCATTATTCCTGGAGGTCGATTCAGAGAATTTTACTATTGGTAATGTGGATGGTAAAATTTGAAAAATTTCAAATTTCCGCGTTCAGGGACACATTCTGGATCCTCAAAGGTCTCTTGTTCTCGGAAATGTACGAAACCGCTCGAGGAGTCATCAAAAACCTGGGCTACATGGTCGATAAGTATGTTTTTAAAGATTTCCTGGTTCTGGTTCATTTCCGACCTCTTTCCGACTCGTATCACTCATTATCAATCAGTGATTTTGATAAGAGAGCGAGAGAGCGCCTTTAGTGATTGATGGCCTTTTTGCATGTGTACCCGGCCGGCGAATCATGTGACCGTAATGGACTAGGAATGTTCGTTTTCTGATGTGATTACGGACAATTTTGTTTTGGGTGTGGTGTGGATGTCCTCGGTGCAGAAATCGACTTTCCAGCGGTGTGGAGATGGATATTTTCTTGGGTTTTTGTGGAAATTTCGAAATTTTGACAGATAAAATCATAGGTCGGTTCCAGTTTTCGAAAATCGCCGAAAATGAAGTCACACGATGAGAATAAGCCTAGTTCCAGCCTAAAAATTGGCCACACGCTCTAATTTGTACTGAAAAAATCTCCTACACGCTTGATTCCAAGAAGTCAGCCGACCTGTTGATAAAATTGAATTTCTCAAAGTTTTCAACGAAAGAAACCTTGGAAAAGTTTTTGTAAACTTTTAAAACGACGAAAAACGTTAATTCTCTTGTTTTCGATCGGTTTTTCGAAAAAAATCTAGTTTTTCCGAAGAAAAAACGTTGTCGCTGATAAATCTGACGAAATGTTACATTTTTCTGTGAAAAGCCACAAAAAAAGGAAAATCACCCGATTTTCTCGTTTTTTCTCTCAAAAATCAGTCCATAACCATCAAAACGGTCGTTTTTCTGGGCTGGGGCAACGAATTTGTCTTTTTCCTCCATTCGAAGGAATGGAATATCGACATATCGCCAAAATCGACAAAATTCTTATTTTCCAGCCATGGATTCGTGCCGAACGGAGGTCGTGTCTACTACCTGACCCGTTCCCAACCACCTCTGCTCATCCCGATGGTCTACGAGTACTACATGAGCACCGGAGACCTCGAATTCGTCATGGAGATCCTGCCGACGCTGGAAAAAGAGTACGAGTTCTGGGTGAAAAACCGACAGGAATGGTTCAAAGACAAAGACGGAGTCGCGCAGTTTCCGTACTATCAGTACAAGGCGAAACTGAAGGTTCCGCGTCCCGAATCGTATCGAGAGGATTTCGAATTGGCCGAGCATCTGGAGACGGAGGAGGAGAAGATTCGGATGTGGAGCGAGGTGGCGTCGGCGGCCGAAACCGGATGGGACTTCTCGACTAGATGGTTCTCGCAAACTGGCGATGAGAAGCATCGCATGGATTCTATTAGGTTAGGATCTTAGAATCGAGCTTTAGAAATTGAAACTCGGATTTTTTATCCAATTCTATTTTTCTACTTCCAGAACCTGGAGCATCATCCCAGTCGACCTCAACGCCTTCATGTGTGCCAATTCTCGAATTCTGGCGAGTCTCTACGAAATCGCCGGCAATTTCAAAAAGGTCAAAGTGTACGAGCAACGGTACGCGTGGGCAAAGAGAGAAATGCGCGAGTTGCACTGGAACGAGACGGACGGCATATGGTACGACTATGATGTGGAGCGGAAGACGCACTCCAATCAGTTCTACGTGTCGAACGCGGTGCCGTTGTACGCGAAATGCTACGATGAGGATGATGTGGAGCCGCATCGGGTTCATGAGTATATGGAGGTACGAACAGAGCTCGTAGCAGCCCTAATTTCTTATTATCGTCAATTTTTCAGCGCGAAGGTGTCCTCAAATACAAAAAAGGTCTGCCGACGTCCCTCGCCATGAGTTCCTCGCAACAATGGGATAAGGAGAACGCGTGGCCGCCCATGATCCACATGGTAATCGAGGGCTTCCGAACGACTGGCGATGTGAAACTGATGAAGGTCGCCGAGAAGATGGCCACCTCATGGCTCTCAGGCACCTATCAGTCGTTTATCAGAACACACGCCATGTTCGAGAAGTACAATGTCACGCCGCACACCGAGGAGACGTCGGGTGGAGGCGGTGGCGAGTATGAGGTTCAGGTGAGCATTTTGGAGTGAAACCGACAGAATATATCGATTTTTTTACTCAAAACTTCCATTGAAATCGTGAGAAAAACGGGAAATCGCGATTAATTAGGAATTACAACACTCCGTTATTACGGCGCGCTTTGTTTAGCAATGCCGAGCTTCAATATAATTTCAGACGGGATTCGGATGGACCAACGGTGTGATTCTGGACCTTCTGGACAAGTACGGTGACCAGTTCGCTTCGAGTCCCGGCTCCCCGGCCGCCCGTGCCGTTCCCCTATTCAATAGCCTTGTTCTAGTCGCAATTTTGTACTTTTTCATGTAATCCAAACTTTTTCCCCCATTTTTTTGTACATAATTTCCTAGTTTTCTGTAGATTTTTCTTTCTGTAGTTTCCCGTCCAATCCCCGTGTTTTCTTTTTCGCCATATTGCCTTACAATTCTGCCCAAATATCCAACAGTTTTGTACGATTTTCGGGTTTTTGCATTTTTTTAAAATTTTTCCTTATTTTCCTACTTAAATTTGTCATGTTCTAGTCTTTTTTCGTTTCTTTATTCTTTTTCAAATTGAAAAATATTAAATTTAAATTTAGAACTAAATCTAAATCGAATTTTGTTGTTTTTTTCACAAAATCACCAAAATGGCTAAATAACCGATTTTTTTTCGGATTTATTTTTTGAAATTGTTCAAGAGACTCAAATTTTCGCTGAATTCTGAATGATTCTAAAATTCAGATGGGCATTACCGGACTATGGAAAATCGTAGAACCAACCGCCACCGAGATCCCATTGGAATGTCTCGAGGGCAAGAAATTGGCTATTGGTAAGTGCGCTCCACGGAGAAAATCATGAAAGCATGACAGTTGCGAAACGTTATAGGCCATTGCGAAACGTCAAAATGTCACTTTCCCTCATTTCAGACGTGTCAATCTGGATCTACCAAGCCCAACTGGCCTATCCATCCGATCAACCGTACCCACATCTGCGTCTCCTGGTCAACCGGCTCTCCAAACTTCTCTTCTACAAAATCCGCCCGGTTTTCGTGTTCGACGGACCAGCAGTTCCGCCGTTGAAACGACAAGTTCTGGAGGCGAGACGACAGCGGAAACAGAATGACGATGATTTGGTGAAGAATCCGAAGAAGATGAAGCAGTTGAAGGAGATTGCCGGCGGACGGCTAGATGACGTGGCGTTGGCGAAGACTATTCAGGAGGTGATAAGCCCGTCGAAAAAAGTGATTCTGAACGACGTGTACAAAGATGTTCCGAGCACCAGCACCGACTTCAAAAACACACCTTCTGAGCCTCAAATTGACCGCCTCAACTACGATATCATGTCAGATAGCTCAGAAGACGTCAATTCTGATGACGACGATGATATCATTGTGATTCCAAAAAAAGAAGAGGAACCCATCAGAATCCATGAAAACCCCACAGTTCTCCGCCGCGAGAAAATTCAGAATCTGGTGGAGAAACGAGAGAATATGCGAAATTCCCGGCTGCATCCGGCCATGATTCCCGAAGATTCCAAGAATTTCAGCAGTTTCCAATTGCAGAGACTGCTGCAGAGAGGACGGCTGAATGCGGAGATCGATCAGCTCGCAAAGAGCTCCAAGACCTCTGCGGTATCATCAGCTGATAAGATCAATGTCACCGGACCAGATGGTACCCGACACGTGCTTCAATACGCCTTCGCTGACGAAATCCAGCAAGTGACGCCGACGAACAGCCGAGAAATCGACAGTTTGTACCGCCCATCTGCCCTGGAAATGTCACTGGATTTGTTCAATGTTCAGTATGGCGGAAAGGTGTATTCTAGAGAAGTGACGCCGGATGACGTGAGGGAAGAAGTGGCGGAACGGATTGAGGAACGGTTGATTGATAGGAAGGATGCGGGATGGCAGAGCAAGTCGGGAATGTTGGAGAGGATTGCGAGGAGACGAGTGAGAGAGCATTTTGGAATTGAAGGAGGGGAGGAGGAGGAGGAGGAGGAGGAGAAGAGGAGGAAAGTGGATGACGATCACGATGAAAATGATGATGAACTGGCACTCCAAGAAGCTCTTCTAGCATCCGCGGCGGAAAATGTGGAAAAAATCAATCCAAAAGTGGCAGAAGACTCCGAAACCCCAACAGAAGACGTCGAATGGGATCCCCAACGCTACGACAAGCCGTCAACGTCGTCTGCCCACGCTCAGAATCCGATACTAAAAGAATACGTGCATCTGAACTACGAAGAAGACGACAAGACCCCAGAACTCTACCGAGATCTACAGGAATTCCTCACAAACTGCGGTATTCCGTGGATCGAGGCGCCCGGAGAGGCCGAGGCGCAGTGCGTCGAGCTGGAGAGATTGGGCCTGGTGGACGGGGTGGTCAGCGACGATTCGGATGTGTGGGCGTTCGGTGTCCGGCACGTCTACAGACACATGTTCTCGCGGAACAAACGAGTCCAGCGGTACGGAGAGAGGACGACGGCGAACCGAGAGAATTGCCAGTTGTTTTGTGAGTTTTTTCAACTAACAAAACTCACGGCGTGAAAAAAAGAAACTCACGTTCAAACGCCCGCGCTTTTGCTAAAGAGGGAGCGGCTGCGGAATATCGGAGTGTCGTAAATTTTCTTTTCAAAATATTTTGAAAAATCAGTCAGAAAGACGAATTTTTGAGGGGAAATTGATGAATTCTGATGAATTCCGTGTGTAAGCAATTAATCATGGCTGAATTATACTGGTTTTCGACATTTTTGGCTGAAATTTTGCCAAAGAAATAATTTTTTACCTATGAAATGTTGCAAGTGTGCTCCGATGATAAAATTACGGTTACACTCGCTTTTGCCCGCGAAAAACGTCGTTTGAATTTTGCAACGCTTAAGCGCTACGATTTACACGCCGTGTAACAAAACTTGTAAAACACCAATTTTCACTTTTTTTTAGGCCTCCAACGCGAAGATTTCATCTCAATCGCCCTTCTCTCCGGCGGCGACTACTGTCCCGGACTCACGAAAGTCGGAGCCATCGGAGCACTGGAATTGGTTTCGGAGTTTGTCGAAAATCGCCAGAATCCAACAGAATGTCTAGATGACGTTGAGCAGCGGGTGAGTTCTAACAGGGGAAACGTGCTCAATTTCAAAAAAAAAAAAAATTAAAGATCATGCGATTACTGTCGAAAGTGCGTCATCTATTCGTCACGGATTCAGATGAGGCGCGATTCGTGAGTCGGAATGCGATGATGATGCGGCGGCATGTGACGGAGGCCAATGAGAAGGCGGTTATTGAAATGGTAAATAAGTGGATTTTTCTCATTTTTCCGGAAAAAACCCATGTTTCTAGGTCTGCACGAACCGCCCAGCAGTGCAAGCCTATCTCCATCCCACCGTCGACGTCTCCTCGGAAAAGTTCCGTTGGCGACCGATGAACACTCAACTCGTCTACCGAATCCTCCAACAACGCCTCAATTGGCCGGACAGATCCCAACGGAACGAGGAGAAAAACTCAATGGACGCATTCGAAAAATGGAATAGTTTCTTGTCGGCCGGCGGAGTGTCCCAGATGCGTCTCGACAGATTTTTCGCTCAAAAAATGGACAAATCTCTGGAATTGACATGGTCGAAGAAGGTGATAGAAGCACTGCAGAAAATCGCGAAACGAGTGAATGGAGAGAGAATTGAGAAGGAGGAAGTGGAAGTTGTGAAAGAGGTTAAGAAACTGAAAGCGAAACAGAAAGCAAAAACACCGGTCAAAAGGAAATCGACGAGAAGAGGCGGTGGCGGTTCGAAGAGCAAAAAATTGCCGAAAAAGACGGTGGAAGCGTTGAATTTGTCAGAGGAGAGCAGCTCGAACGACTCATTTGACGATGATGTTGTTTAAACTTATTGATTTCAACTAAAAATGTCAAATTCTAAATAATCTAATTTTCTATTTATCTATTTATGTGAATGAACTAATTGTAAGCTAGAGCGCTAATTGCAAAGATAAATTGTTTTATTTCGCAACTAAATATTGGGAAAATGATTTAAAATAAAAAAAAAGTAAAAAAAAAGAAGAAAAAATCAAGAAAAACGAGAAAAAACGAAAAAAATTGACGAAATTCAAAATTTAAAATTTAAAGGCGCATGACAAAATTAGCGAAAAACTGCAGTAGTCTGCAGTGCGTGGCGAGACCTTCACGGCGGGAAGTTTAAATTTTAATTGATTTCTGTTGATTTTTATCGATTTTCAGCCGATTTTCAACCAATTTTCAACCAATTTTCAGCGAAAAAAAGGAAAATATTTTTTAAATTTTATTTTCTCATTTTCCAATAATAAAATTGACCATTTAAATCTGAATTTCTCCATTTCTCGAGTTAGCATTCGATCCCGGAGTCTTTACCGTAGAAGTCTTGGCGCCGAGCGGAACATGTTCGACTTCTTTCCGCGCGGAAAGTGTCCGTGTCACTGGCTGCGATTGCGTCTTGTAGTTTTTATCGATTTTCTTGAAATCGCCCTCCAATTGAATCTCGTCTCCACGGTCATCAATCGATTTTTTGAACATTTCCTCGACTTGTTTGTTCGATAATTTTTGGGGATTAGAAGCACTGGCTCCGCCCACATTTTGACGGGTCCTGAAGCGAAATTTTCAAGTTTTTTTGTAAAAATTCGAATATTTACTTACATGGTATCTTCTCTCGCCGAATTCTGCTGTCCGTAGTTGTAATTGCTGTTCCAATCACTAAAAGAGGCTTATCAGTGATAATCAGACAAATAAACTCACTTATTATTGCCCCACCCATTATTATTCTGTCCTCCGTTTCCTCCCTGATTTCCGTTTCCCCACGATCCGCCACTGGCACCATTTCCTCCGCCATTTTGAAGTTGCTGCGGGCTAAAATTTTTTTTTGATAACTGATAACTACTGTCTTATCAGCTAACTTATCAGAATACACTGGATTTCCGCCAACGTTGCATCTGTCGTAACTGCAGCAACACAAGCTGACCGGAATGGCTTGGAAGGTGGTGAAGATGCATGTGTCTTTGGCGAGCTGAAGGATTGGAAGATTCGGTGATAAGCTGATAAGTGAATGTTTATATTGATAATCATCTTATCAGTTGGAAGTAAAATTGAAGTCAAGTTTTATGCTATCTTTGATGGTTAGCGAGTTATCCGGCGGTAACCTTTGCAGGTGACACGTATTTTTCCATATACCTCAGTTACCATGAGAGATATCAAAAAACCGTCAACTAGAGAATTGTAGCCCTTGAAATTCTACATATTTCTTTAGTTGATAATTTTTTGATACCTCTTATCAGTAATGAGATATAGCGGTACGAACTTAACATGGTGCATAGCATAGCGACCTCCGATCTGAATGTCTGAATATCTCGCTTTCCAACGGATATTTTGAAGTTTGATTGACTGATAATGATCAGTTGATTTAAATTTGGTTTTTTATCCTTATGAGTCGCTATCAGTCCCAACCCAACTCACCATACACCGCCACGTGGAACATCCGGCTTTGACAATGTTCAGCATAACATAGGCGGAAGTTGACATGTTGTAGCAATAAGAAGACGATGGGCACTCTTCCGTGGTCTCACCGACCGCTTGCATTGCCAACATTTTGCTGCCCTAAATTGATAAGAATCTCTTATCAATTAATCACAAAAAACTCACATTATAGCATGTCAGCGAGTACGCCGAGTACACGAACAGGACCCCGATTAACAGGATTTTGAGCATTTTTCGATGAGACTTGCTTATCAGTTATCTGATCTTATCGCTGATTGAAAAAGAAAAAAAAATCGATAATTTAAACGATGAGCTCTTCGTCTCTTTCAATGATGGCATCCGTTGGGACGAGGAAGCGAAACGAAAACGAACAACTGTTGTTTTCCAGTTCAACGAGAGATCGAGATTAGGTGGAGGCGCAGAGAAACAGAGAAATTTGAAATTTGTTTTCCATGAGTCATTCATTCAAATCCAAATTTAATTAACTATGGCACTTTGTTCCGCTGATAACTCGCTGGGTATCTGTGATAGGAAAATTTAATCAACTGATAAAATGATAAGCTTGATGAGAGCTTCATTTTATCAATTGATAACTTTTCCCTATCTGTTATCAGTAACGAGATATGGATCGATCAATTTCAATCGATTAACTTTCGCCTAAATTGCAAATTTCAACTGATAAAGTGGAGTTGATAACGCTTTATTCCAACATTGAATCATTCAACTTCAATATCCAGAATCCCCCCGATAACTTGAATCAAAAAATCCGGATACGTCTTCTGAAGATAATGTCCTTCTTTCTTGAAGTTCACAGTGACATTCGGCTGTCCGCGAGCGTAGCTGCCCCAGATTTTCGGAATCGTCTCTTCGGATTCTTCTCTGGAGTTTATCTCCTGAAAGTTGACTGATAAGGTGATAAGCATTTGAATCTTCCGCACATAATGATCCCCTTTGAAGTACATTGCGAGTTCCTCGGAATCCGATTCAGCGACCAAGAAGTCGTCGGAGCCGTACGCGTAGAACATTCGGATCTTGAAATGGGAAATTGCTATCAGTGATAAGGTCTTATCAGTCGGTCGGTTATTAGTACCCAAGGTCTCGTCCTCATCTCATCCATCGAATCCCGCTGCTTTTCGAATGCAAAAGTCTGCATTGGAAGAATGGAAGCGGCGCAGATCTTGCCATCAGCTACTCGGAGGCCGATAAAGTCGTTGTAGACTGTTAACGATTGATAACGATTGATAACGATTGATAAGATGATAACTTACACCAATCCAGTACAGGAAACAGTACCCAATCAACAGCTTTACACCTCAATTTTACCAGGAAAACTATCGAATTGATAACGCCCATTCGACGAGAAATCCCGCGATGTGGAACGAATCCCGGCGAGTTTAGCATGAGGCAACCGACCAGTGGCCATGATTTGTCGCGCTGGAAGTGCATAAATTAATTAGCGAATAAAAATCGATAATCACCGAGAGAATGCACGCCATCTGAAGGGCACTTTCTCCGCCTCTCGAGTGTCCGACTATCACCAGTTTTTCCACTTTTTTCAGCTCCAACTTTTCCAGTAACGCTTTGATGTACGAATTACGCTCGGCATTGGTGTAGCTGTCGAGGAGACCGCCTGAAAGCTTAGTCAATCGGTTGGCAAGGCTTAGGCACGGCTTAGGCAAGGCTCACCTGTCACAAACTCGGATCCGGGCCAATTGGTGCAAATCAGCCGGATATTGTGCTTCACAAACGCATCCCTCATGTACTTGATGTCGTTGTGAGACCCCGGCGACCCGCACAACGACACTACAGTACCCCGATTGTTGGGCGTGTTGGAGATGTCCTGTTATCACTGATAATAAGATAAGACCTACAGTAACCCACCACATACGAAGATCTTACTGTCACCACTTTGTCCATGTTTTTTCCGGCCATATAGGTGACGATCACACTTTGAGTCAGGTGATTCAAGTCAAAGTACGGCTGCTTGGCTAGCTGGATCTCGACGGCCGTCGCCATTTCTGTTTTCCAGGGGGAAAATGAAACAAAAATGGGTCTCGAATGGAAAAGTTAAGAGTAGGTGTGATGTGAATGACACTTTGTGACCGGTTTTATATTGTTTGTCGTGAAAGTATAATTCGGTGTAGTGTAGTGTGGGATAGGAACGGATCAACCTAGAGATTATGTTTGTTTGTGTAGAATTTCTGTGTTGGTATCTGCTGCTAGAACAGAGATCTTGTGAGTTATGAGTTGCGAGTTGCGAAACGTCGGTGTTGGTATCGGGATACCCTATTTATTACAAAATACAATTCAAACTCAAATTCAAATTCACACAAAAAGGTGCGGTGCATTATAGGAAATGACAGCGGTGCACATGAACAGAAAAGCGGAGAAGGCGAGGAAGCAGACTCTGTCGACGACTCGACTGGCGAACATCCAGTCGGATTGCAGCGCATGCATCGCTTCTTCTTTCCGCACTCGGGCACTGATAACTCGTAGTTCGTTGAGAATATGGTGGAAGTGACGATCGTCGAAGGGGGATTTTGGCGGAGGCGATGATTTGAGCGCCGAACCGTTTTCTAGGGGGCGCTGGAAGAAGGGGGAAGGTGATTAGGTGATAGGAAATTGAAATTGAAATTTTGAAGCGAACTATTTTTCTTTTTTTCTTTTCTTCTTGTTGGCCATTTTTCAGTCTCATTGTCAGGGACAATTCGCAGCCGATTTTCACGATATTCAGGAAAATTAATATGTTTTTCGGATAATTGACGTAAGTTAAATACTTCTCAAAAAAGAAGAACTTTCCCCCTGAAAAACGGCAAAAACCATTGGGCTGCGAAATGTCTCGCTGCAAATTTTTCCGGAGCCGTTTTTCGATGGCTCTTTTGGCTTTACAATTTCAAAATCTCAAAGGCTACCATAAACTCATTGATATCTGGGTTACAGTAGGTGATATCAAAAAGTTGTCAACTGATAAAATGTAGCTCTAGTTATTGTGATCATTTTATCAGTTGACAATTTTTCTGTACCTATGGTACTTTTCGAGTTATCCGCTGTCAAAAATAAGGTACTCCAAAAAATCAATCGACCTTCTTCTACCTCATTGTCAGTTTCGGAACTTCCGGTAACAAATATCAAAAATCATCGGTCAACTGAAAATGACTACTTACCGTAACCTTAGTACACGTGTACTTATTGATGGATGAATCCAGGGCCCCGGTGCCCCCATTCATCATCACCTTGTTCATCTGCGTCGTCGCCACACCGCCCATCCCGAGTATCGTCGTCTGCGGCACTCTTTTCGGCGACGGCGACTTTTTGTGATTGCTGTTATCACCATTGCCAGACGACAAGTCCAAATGGATGGCTTTATCGACGGCGCAATGACCGTTTCCGTTGGGTCGGGTGAGAATGTGTCGCTCCACTTCGATTAGGTATTGACGTTGTTTTCTGGGATAAAAGAACGTATGATAACAACTGATTATCATCATTTTTCTCACTTTTTACTATCCGACGCGTAATGTGCACCATGTACGGACATCTCTAGCACATCCGGACGCTCCATTCCTAACAGATACGGTAGCCAGCTGAGCAGCAATGTTTTCATCTGAAATTTTTTGTTGTTGTTTTTTTTCTGTTATTTTTTTTCAATTAATCTCACAAATTTGTTCATGGGCTTGTACTGTTCCGGTGATCGATGATGGAAGTTGAGGGCGATGACTGTGGCGACGACTGACGCGCCGACTTGGAACATTATGCATGAAAAGTAGATTTCTGAAAGAACCGGCGTAGATAGAGAGAAGTGGTCAACTGGAACATTGTGCGAAATTCAATTTTCTATAACTTTGTAGTTGATGCCTTTTGGCTAGCTCTTTTAGGTTTTGAGATTTTTGAGTTTTGAGATGGGAAACTTACGGATCAAGGGCAACGCATCGCTGGTCTGCGGCATGGCTTCGGCGACCATTATCATGAAGACGCAGAGTGACATGAAGATTGTGACGCCTAGAATATGGGTTATTGTAGTTTCAGATTTCGTGGACATCGCGACAATAGGACACTTTGACAAATATCTCAGAAACGGTAAGAGATATCGAAAAGTGGTCAATTGGGAAGTTGTAGCTATTGATTTTTTGCGTATTTTGTAGTTGACTTGACCGTTTTCCAGTATCTGGTACCGTTTTTGAGATTTAGCTGTGGAAACTTATCATGGTGCAGAGCTCACCTTAGCAGAGCTCGTAAATCCACACTGTACTAAACGTGTGTATCTTGGAAACAGAAAGAGGTATCGAAAAGTTGTCAATTGGGAAGTTGTAGCTCTTAACACTACGCGTACTTTTGCAATTGACAACTTTCCGGTATCTCTTTCCGTTCCCGAGATATACCCCAAAATAAATCTTGCACTTACCCAAATTCAACTTCTCTCCACAATCCGCCGGCAGCGTGAAACTCAACAGTGCCAACGACGAGATGAGCATGCAGGGCAGCAGCAAATTGAACCCGTAGTACAGTGTCCGCCGGCGGATCGATACCGTAAACGTGACATCGTAATACGGTTCCGGACAGCATTCATAGAAGAAAATGGAGCGCGTCGACTGCAATCCCAACAGTTCCCACTCGCCATTCGGCTTGTAGGTCGCCGGTGAAATCGTCGTGTTCACCAGGTCAGTGAAGAATCCAGAATAGGTCCAGGAGCCGAATTTCATGGTGCAGTGCTGGGTATCGAACGGGAAGTAGGCTATGTCGATGGCACAACTCGATCGGATGATTGCCGGCGGGATCCAAGTCACGTTGCCCGTACTGTAAGGTATAACTTGAGAACCATAAGTGGTACAGAAAAGTTGTCAACTACAAAGTTGTTCGGAATTTTGTGCTCTACAACTTCACAGTTAACAACTTCTCTCTATCTTGTAAAGTTTCCCAGATATCATCAAAAATTCGTCCAACTCACTACAAAACCACTGCATTAACCGGCCAGGTGCTATCGAATTGTTGATCGACACTGTTATACAGCAACACGTCGGGCTTCCAAATGTTATTGATTGGTAGTCGGACCTGTGATAGTGATAAACTGATATCTAATATCTAATCACTCTTATCAACCCACTTCTCGGATGTTTCCGAATTCCGATGGATCCCAGGTCAGATAATGGTCTACCCAGGACATTCTGAGCCAGACGTTTGAATGCATTATTTGATGTTTTTCGTCCTGGAGATCAAAAAATATTTTGGTTATAATTAGCTTATAACTGATAAGAACAACTTACAATATCCAAAATCTGCTGATAATCCATGCCAAGGAGCACCTGAACAGCTTCACTTTCGTTCCGCACTGGCCGCGCCAACTTGTTGTAGTTCTCCGCCAACTTCGAGTATAGCCGACGTTCATGGTCACCCGTCCAGATAACTAAATTGTCCTTTTTATCATTGATTAAAAGATAGATATTTTATTTTTATCAGTTGATTGATCCGATCTGATATTTGATAATTCTTATCTTATGGGAGCTCAGATAGGAGGTCGACTGATTTCATTTCAGTTTTTTTTGGTACCTTATTTTCGGCAAATGATAACTAAAAAAGTACGCTTGATACAAAAAAGTTGTCAACTGATTAAATGATAAGAACAACAAGGGCTACACTTTATCAGTTGATAACTTTTTCCTAACTCACCTGATTCTCAAGCTACGACAGTTTCAACGCTCACCCTACCTTTAGTACACTCAAAGCTCGTTATCAATGATGATAAGAAAAGGGATATCAGGAGATTCAGAATATGGGATGTGCATGGTGTCATCTGGAGTGAAAAAAATGGAATTTAAAAAGAGAAAAAATAAATCGGAAAAATAGAGAAAAATAAGCAAAAAATGGGAAGAACGGGTGAGGAATGCCAATGAGTTGAGAAATTGAATTATTTTTTATTTCATCAACAAAAAAAAAATTATTCTACCGTATCCATTTTTCAGAACAAACATTCGTTTTATAAATTGATGTATTCCGATTTTTCAAAAAGATGGTCACCGAGATATTTTTGCCCTATCAATCACTGAAATGGAATAGGTTACCGAGGAGTAGGAGGAGGAGAAGTTTGACAAATGCGGAAGGAAAGGTTTTGCTTCGGGAATTGGAGGGAATCCAGAAAAAGCTCTGAATTCTGATCGCTTCCAGTTCTCAAGATTTACAATTTGTCGCTAGCAAAACAAGAAATTCCTCATGCGACTTCGAACCCGCAACTTTCAAATGAAAAAAAAAACTATTTCAGATTTTGCAAATTTTAAATTTTTCAAAAATTTTAGAATCATATTGCAACATAGATGAATGGATAGCAAATTTTACGCTGATCATCTTTGTCTCTTGACACTTCTCGGGAAAATCAATATTTCCCGAGATATTTCGAAAAATGTGAATTCGTAAGTGCCATGTTGCTCATGAAAACTTTGAAATTGAATTTCTAGAAAAGTAGGCAAGATACAGGAAATCTGATGGAAGAAATATTCTAGTTTTGAAGTAAAGAATCGATTGATATAATTTCCAGCCGTATCTGGTAAAGTTGATTTTCCCGAATTTCTAGACCGAAATCTCATTTTGGATTTTCGGAAAAAATCTAAAATTTCAAAATTTTTAAATCATATCACAATACACACGAATCGATAGCAAATTTTGCCTTGATCGTTTTTGTCTTTTGCCACTTTCCGTGAAAATCAATGGTTGTCGAGATATTCTCAAAAAAGTGAATTTGCCAGTGCCATGTTGCTGATGAAAACTTTGAAATTGAATTTCTAGAAAAGTAGGCAAGATACAGGAAATCTGATGACAGAAATGTTTTAGGCATACGTCAAAAAATCAATTGATACAAGTTCCAAAGGTATCTGCCCACTTTGAATTTTCTCGAATCTAGACCGACGAGACTCAACTTAGTTTTTGGAAAAATAGGGATTTTTCAGGTTTTCAAAAGTATGCCACATTATACATGAATCGACGGCAAATTTCACGCTGACGACGGTTTTCTCTTGGCATTTTGCGTGAAAATCAATGGTTGTCGAGATTTTGCAAAAAAAGTGAAGTCGAGGGTACCGTGTTGCTAGGGAAATCTTTGAAATTTAATTTCTCGAAAAGTAGACATGAAACAGGAAAACTGATTGGATATTCTTTGTAGATTTTTCACAAGGAATCGATTGATTTAATTTCCAGAGGTATCCGACAACTTTGAATTTTCCCGATTCCGAGACCGAAGTCTCATTTTAGATTTTCGAAAAATTCGAAAATTTCAAAGTTTTCAAAACTATATGGCAATATACATCAATCGATAGCAAATTTTGCGCTGACCTTTTTTGTCACTTGCTAAAATCTAAGAAAATCAATATTTTTCGAGATTTTTCCAAAGAACGGTATCAAAAATGAATAAATGAATTTTTGAAGTTTGATCATCATATTTTGAAAATAAAATTTTTACAAAACGATTTTTATAAGTTTTCAAAAAAGTATATGAGGAAGGAACACAAACTTTTCGTGAAAACTGCGCAAAAACAAGGGCGAGCTCTGCTCTGCTCCCCGCGAAAGATTAGGCATTGAGATTGATAATGTGTTGGAATCGGAGACCTCCTTTTCCACGTCTCAAGGGACTATTTCAACTTGGAAAAGGGGTCCAAGTGGGGGGAGGGGGAAAGGCCAAAGAGAGATCCTGTGATGATGAAGAAGATGATCATGTGAGACGAGACGAGCGCAAAAAAATATATGAGAAAGTTTCGGGTACCATGACCGAGATTTATGGGCGTTTTTTCATTTTGTTTGTTTTGAAGACACCCCGCGACGCGACGTTTCGCAACTTCTCATCTCAATTTTTTCTCATATTTATTTTTCTTTCATGCATCAAAAACTAAAATTTGCACAGAGTTGCGAAACGTCGGGATGGAAAAAGTTGAGCTTCAATCTTCAATTTCTTTCCAAAAAAAATACACAAAATCTTGGCGAAAACAAACAAAAACTTCAAACTTTACTCTCCCCGCTGCAATTTCGCTCCAGTGACAACAAATATATTTTCTGCGAAAAAAAGGAAAAAACAAATCATTTTTTAAAATTAAATTTCAATGTTTTTTGTTGTATACTTACTATTTACCCCAATTTATATTCTAAAAACATGTTATGACGATGAGCCGAAAACGAGAGAGAAAACTGAGAAAATGTCATATTCACAGACGGATGAACGCGGGAAAATGAGAGAAAGATGAGCCGCTTTTTTTGTGGGAAAAAAGTTGTATGTAATGTTTTGTTTTGTATTTGAAGATTTTTAAAAATTGAAATTTTTAAAATTTTCTGAAGAGAGCTACACTGTAGTCTAAGACGATAACAACTTTGAAATTTAATTTCTCGAAAAGTAGAAAAGATACAGGAAAACGGATTAGATATTCTTTTTAGATTTTTTAAAAGGAATCAAATGATATAACTTCCAGAAGTATCCGACAACTTTGAATTTTCCCGACTCCGGGCCGACGAGGCTCGACTTGGGTTTCGGACAAATTTGGATTTTGAAGATTTTCAAAAGTATGCCACAATATACATCAATCGATAGCTAATTTTACGCTGACAAATGTTTTCTCTTGGCCTTTTGCGTGAAAATCAATGGTTCCCGAGATATTTTCGAAAAAGTGAATTTCCCATTGTCAGTGCACCGAAAACTTTGAAATTTAATTTCTCGAAAAGTACACAAGATATAAGGAATCTGATGACAGAAATGAGATAGTTATTGAACGGGGAATTGAATAATAAAACTTCCAAAGGTATACGATCAAGTTGATTTTTCCCAATTTTTGGACCGAAGTCTCATTTTGGTTTTTGGAAAAAGTGAGATTATCAAAGTTTTTGAAAGTATGCCACAATATACATCAATCGATAGCAAATTCTACGCTCGCAAATGTTTTCTCTTGGCTTTTTGCGTGAAAATCAATGGTTCTTGAGATATTTTCGAAAAAGTGAATTTCCCATTGTCAGTGCACCGAAAACTTTGAAATTTAATTTCTCGAAAAGTAGAAAAGATACAGGAAAACGGATTAGATATTCTTTTTAGATTTTTTAAAAGGAATCAAACGATATAACTTCCAGAAGTATCCGACAACTTTGAATTTTCCCGACTCCGGGCCGAGGAGACTCAACTTGGTTTTTGGAAAAATTGGGATTTTCAAGGTTTTTGAAAGTATGCCACAATACACATCAATCGATAGCTAATTTTACGCTGACAAATGTTTTCTCTTGGCATTTTGCGTGAAAATCAATGGTTCTCGAGATATTTTCGAAAAAGTGAATTTCCCATTGTCATGAAAACAGAAACTTTGAAATTCAATTTCTCGAAAAGTAGAAAAGATACAGGAAAACGGATTGGATATTCTTCGTAAAATTTTTACAAGGAATCGAATGATATAGCTTCCAGAGGTATCGGACAACTTTGAATTTTCCCGTGTCCGGACCGAGGAGACTCAACTTGGTCTTGACATTTTGCGTGAAAATCAATGGTTCCCGAGATAATCTAGAAAATAGTTCATGGGTACACTGTAGCTTTGGAATTCGGAGTTTGAAAAAAACTCAAATTTTTGCAAGACTTGTTAGCTTTTTTTATTAAAGTTGTTTCGATTATCAATTTTGAATTGTTTTCTATCAAACCAGATCTTAAAGTGATAGATTTAGCAATCTATTTTCAGCAGAAAAAACTAGAAAAAATGGTGGGAAAAAAATGAAAAAATTCTGAAAAAAGCTGTTCAATTCTGTCTCGTGAGAAAGCAGGAAGGGTTCAGAATCCAGAAGAATACCAAGAAGCGCAAGTCGACTAAAGTTGTCAAAAACCGAGAGAATCTTCAGAAATCAGTGAAGCGAATCGGGCGGGAAAGACAAGGGAAAATGACCGGTTCTCGAGCGGCATCTTGGCGTTTTTCGTGGAGGGGGAAGGTTTTGCTTTTTTGAGCCGCCCGTCTATTTCAAATGAAAAAACGACTTTGGGAAGTGAGAAAATGAGGAAAGTCGGGCGGGACGAAGAATGAGAGATTTACCGACGTGCCTTCTGCAGCCTCCTCCTCTTCCAAGACCCATTTTGCATTCTCAATAACCTTTTCGTGGGAACCTTTTGGGTATTCTAAAGTGACTGCTGACTTAGAAGACGTCAGGAGTTCTTGGAAGTGTCTGGGGGTCAAATGATCATCATGTGAGAGAAAAGAGGCGGTTGGTTGACCGGTCAATATAGATATGCACTGTATGGTATGTATTTTAACAAATCTTTTAGTAACGGTTAGAGATATCAAGAAACCCGTCAACTAAAGAATTGTAGCCCTTGATATTCTGCGTATTTTTGTAGGTTGTTAGTTTTTGATATCTTCGACCATTTTTGAGATAAAAATGTAGTATTTACATTTGAAAAAAAATCAAAAGTCCAATCCCATTGAAACGCGCCAGGGCGCACCCACAAACACCAATAATACGTCAATGAATAAATCATGAAAATGGACATTGGACTTTGGGGTAATCCTCAGAAATTATGTACCTCGAAAACCTTGAACGGATTTTCCCATGGAGTGATCATGGATGTGGATAATTGAAACGGAATGTGCGTTAAGGCATCAGAAAAGCGTTAGGAGCTGAGTTCACGTCAAGTAGCTAAAAGTGCGCTATTATCTATGCTCAAAAGTTCGTCAATGCACTAGAAACGCGCCAATACCAAACCCCAACAGTTCTGTGGCAGAATCTGGGCACCAAAAGTGCATCAAGGCATCAGGAAAGCGCAAAACCTCAGATTTGATGTCAAGACACTAGAACCTCGCTGGTCCGCTCAAATTTTCCCTAGAAACGCGCTATGCCAAAAATTCAAAGTTTCAGTGGAGCAATCTAGGCATCAGAAGTGCGTCAAGGCACTGAAAACACATCAAAGCTCAGATTTACCTCAAAATCGATTGAAAAAACGTCAACTAACCTCCAAAAAAAGCGCAAATCAGAAGAGTTCCACTCCTGACCAACATCTTGTCTTTCATGGCGCCCGCCTCGGATCGGGAATCTTCCAGTGACGTGGCATTGGGAAAGGATTTGGGATTCTGAATGAAATGAAAATTGTGGAATCAGGAATCAGGGGAAGAAGAGAGAATACTCGGAGGATGATTCACTAGAATATTCTGGCCGATTTTCACACGATTTTCGGAGAGACAAATGGTGGTGCAAATGGCTACAAATGGTGCAAGACATGCACACAAATACAAAAGTTCATGTCAGCGAGTATACTCATCAATTGAATCGAAAAAGCTTCCATTTGAGATCCAAGAAAAAAGTTTTAAAAAGTTAGAGAATATTTTCTCTTTCCTTTCGAGACCCAACTAAGTCTGAATCTAAATGTGACGATGATCAAGGCGGTCTTATGGAATGTGTATCCGGTTACAAATTTGAGGAGGAAGAGGAGGAAGGAAAACGAGAAGAGAGACATACAAAAAATGCTAAAAAAATAGAACACAAAAAAAATGACTAGAACTCGTTATTTTCCGTTGGCCTTCTTTTTGATATCTTGTACCGTTTTTGAGGTGTAGGAATTAAACATGGTACATACCATAGCTCGCTCATCTACTTCAAACTAAAATTTGCTTGGTGAGTGGGCGGCGGGTGGTTCTAGGCCTAACTTTAGCAAAACTTTAATTTCCAAATTTCAGATATTTTAATTTCTAGATTTCTAAGCCATCAAACTACTTCTAGTCACGAAAACCAAAGATCCTCCATTTTCGCCTAGAAACTTTGAAACTTTTCCGAAAAATTCGGGGAATAAGACAATGATGTGAAACTTCGGCTCGAGAATAGATAGATTGGGGTGTTTGTAATGAATATGTATTGGATTTCCGTTTCTCGACGACGAGCATAACGAGAAAAAAGAGTTTTCCGAGGGAAAAGGACGGACCAAAATCGGAGATTATCCTATAGACGAAAAAACGGGAAAGTGGATGGATTTCGGCGAATTTTTCTTTAATGGAGAGGAAATTTAAATTTAGAGTGGGTTTGGAGAACGGAAAATTAGAAAAAAGTGCTAAAGATCTGTGGTTGAAGATTCTGGATTTCTAGCATGGAAACTGAAATTTCTAGACATACTGACCTAAAAATTGCTGGTTCAAATTCAAAATGAGCTCAAAAACCTCTAGTCCAAAACGGCACGTGTGAGGGCGTTGTCGGATGATATTCGTCGCGCCCGGAGGGCACGGAAGGCATGAAAAATGACGGAATTTTTGTTAAAAATGGAGGAAAAAACGAGAGAAAAAGGGAAACCTAGCTGTAGACCAGCATTTCCTATCTTTTCGGAAAATTTAGCAACAAAAATTTTCGAAGCAAATGAGTCACTGAGGCTCCGCCCCTTTTCGGCGGAGCCTCGGAAGGGGGGGGGGGGAATTGATGATTTATGGGTGGGGAGGGGAGATGAAGATGAAAATGCACTTATGGAAAAATGAATGGCCGAGGAGATCAAGTAAGAAAAGCTAGGTCAGACGGTCAAAAATTATGAATGAGAAACGCTCGTATGACCGAGAAATCCAAGAATTGCAAAAGTTAGGTCAAGTTTGTATTTGATGATGATGACCTACAGTATCCCCTACCCTCAATTTCTTCAACTATACCCCAATTACCCCATAAAATCCCTCCCAAGCTCCGCCCCTTTTCGCCCTAATCGCTGCGCTCATAAAATTGAAGTTTTGCTTTATTTTTTTTTTGGAAAAAAGACAAGAACACCCATATGCACCATGAGAAACACATTCATAAACTGCTACGCTCCGCTCGCTAAGGAGGAGCATCTACACACAAATATACACAAAAAAAGAAAATAAATTATTTTGGCCGTCGGAGGAAAAAAAAAGGAAGAATAGGGGGAGAAGGAGGAGGAGGAGCACGGCGAGGAGAGGAGACCACTTCCGAACGGAGCGAAGAAGAAGAAGAAACATAATGATGAGCATTTCGAGTAGTTTGTCATTGGGACGGACGAACGGCCCGGGGAACATGGGCGGAACAGAGAATATGAGAGGTGAGGGTACCATGATGGAAACTTTGAAATTGAATTTTTCGAAAAGTAGAGCAGATATAGCAAAACTGATAACAGAAATTGTTTTAGTTATGAGTTAAAAAAACGATTCATATAATTTCCAGATCTATCCGATCAATTTGAATTTTCCCGACTCCGGGCCAACGAGGCTCGACTTGGGTTTCGGACAAATTTGGATTTTCAAGATTTTCAAAAGTATGGCACAATGTACATCAATCGATGTCAAATTTTACACTGACAACGGTTTTCTCTTGGCATTTTGCGTGAAAATCAATGGTTCTCGAGATATTTTCGAAAAAGTGAACGTTGCAGTGCAGACTTGCCAATGAAAACAGAAACTTTGAAGTCTAATTTCAAGAAAAGTAGACAAAATACTGGAAAACGGATTGGATATTCTTTGTAGTCATGTTTCATGGATTAAAATGATATAACTTCCAGATCTATCCGATCAATTTGAATTTTCCCGACTCCGGGCCGACGAGGCTCGACTTGGGTTTCGGACAAATTTGGATTTTCAAGATTTTCAAAAGTATGCCACAATATACATCAATCGATAGCTAATTTTACGCTGACAAATGTTTTCTCTTGCCATTTTGCGTGAAAATCAATGGTTCTCGAGATATTTTCAAAAAAAGTGAGATCGTGGGTACACTGTAGCACAGAGTTGAGTGAAAAAAATGGGAATCAGATTTTAAAAGACGATCTTCTTTAAAAATTCTTTAAAACTTTAAAAATTCAAATAGAGTTCCAAGACACAAAGAAACGGAAAATGATTACAAACTTTGAAAACTTCCGTCTACATAGTTTTCAAAGCTATTCGAGGAGGAAGAGTGCGTTTGACATGAATAAAAATCTTCATAATTCTCATGTCGACATCATTTTTTTTCGTTCAAAATGTTTCCTGGTGCATGGTGACCTAGAAATCCCCACAAAGCAAGGAACACCTGGAAAAATCTGGAAAAATCTGAAAAAGTGAAAAAAGGAAAAATTCCAAGAGGAACAGCAGAAGCGCGCCAGTCGTCTGTATTATTCAGCAAGCGGCTGGGTTGGTTTTGTTTCGAAAAAAGAAAGAATTTTGGAACATGGTGCGGTGCGAGCAGTGAACTGGAATTCAAATAAGTAGAACATTTGACCTAGTAACTTGAATTTACAGGTCATCAATCGAAAATTAACCAAAAATTTCAAGTCCGCATCCTCAGAACGTTTCGAAGCCACACCCTATCATCCTCATTGTTCGTTTTCACAAAGTCTAGACTATTATTGTTTTTTCTTCTCAATTTCCTCACCTACCGACAAAGAGATCTCATTAAAACAACAACCCCTGTTGGTTGTCTCATTCTCAATTTCAATTCAATCTTGATAGCCGACCGGCAAAGGAAACCCCTCCTCCTTCTCCTCATCCCGCACACCTTCTCCAAGTTGGTGTCCTCGCGACTCGCACACTTTCTCGACCAAAATGCGATTTTTCCGGCGATTCCGTCATCTTGGAATTGTTTTTGTGGTGTTCAGTGCGGTTTTTGTGTTGGGTCACTTGCTGATGGACGATATTTACAGGGTAGGTATGGGTGACCAAACTTTGGCACATTTTCTGGTTCTAGGTCACAAATCTCGGGCGTTAGCGTCACGGTTTAGCTAAAATGCGGCCAGTACCATGGTGAAGAGTTGGTGGCCTAGCAGTCGACAAGTAGCGAACACCCTAATACATGATTTGTGTCAAAGTGGCGATGTCCGCAATTTGGTGTCCCGGTGGGTCCTGTTGGGAAATCGGTTACAGTATTCCTTTTTTCCGACAGCGCAAAAACATA
This sequence comes from Caenorhabditis sp. 39 LS-2015, assembly GCA_900536345.3. Classification (NCBI taxonomy): domain Eukaryota; kingdom Metazoa; phylum Nematoda; class Chromadorea; order Rhabditida; family Rhabditidae; genus Caenorhabditis; species Caenorhabditis waitukubuli. The sequence continues at coordinate 73,147 of LR581550.1, read as the reverse complement.
TTTTTGCAAAATATATTTTAAGAATTCTAATCGTTTTTTGCGCCGCGCCATTGATACTGTGCCCGGTTCCTCAATGAGAGCCACCGACACACCCAATTGCGGACATCACTTTTACTAATGCCTTGTCCAAAGTACCTCTATAGAGGTTCGTAGAGGTGTCCAAAGTGACAAAATTTCGTAGAGGTCGTAGAGGTCCGCAGAACACCACCACGTAAAATTGCACGAAAATACGGTATGCGGCGTTTTTTACCATATTCTTGTGCAATTTTACGTGGTGGTGTTCTGCGGACCTCTACGATCTCTACGAAATTTTGGCACTTTGAACACCTCTACGCACCTCTATAGAGGTACTTTGGACAAGGCATAACTGTAAAATTCAATTTTCTTGAGCTACCTCGACATAAATCGTGTAATAACATGATTTCAGCTACCCAACACCGATCGTTTCCCAATCTCCCGTATCAAATCCCACCGCCATCTCGACATCACAGTGATAATGATAGTGGATGATGTGGTGGCTGCCGAGCGAGATTACCGCACTGCGCTGGCCTCGGTTCGATGCTACTGTCGGATGCACCGGTACAAGTTTCGGCTGGTGGAGGATTTCCAGTTTCAAGGTGTCTGTCAGCAGACTGATGTGAGTAGGGCGATCATAGTCACCAAAAAGATACATATTTCAGTTAATGTTCCGGAGACATTGCATAGTGGCCGAGTTGTTACCGGAGACCGAATGGTTGCTGTTCCTAGATGCTGATGTGGCAGTTGTCAATCCAAATGTGTGAGTATTCAGTTTCCCCTCGTCTAGACCACCATCCATCCAATTTCCAGGCTCCTCGAAGACTACATCGATCCCGCGTTCGATTTGACATTCTACGATCGATTTGTAAATTGGGAAGTGGCCGCCGGTTCATACCTCGTCCGCAGCACCCCATGGACCATCGACTTCCTCCGAAAGTTTGCCAATTTCGAATCCCAAGTGCCCAACAGCTTCCATGGCACTGACAACGGAGCGCTTCACGTGTTTCTTCAAAAAACTTTTTATCCACAACTCAACGACGACTCGCGAGTTTGTTTGAAGATCTGGGAGACGTCCGACTCCTACAATGATCTGTTCACTTTCGAGGCTTGCATTCGGGCAGTGATGGGTGATGTTCACGAGTTTGGCAAGGCGAGGGTACTGAGAAAGGTAGGCGAGATGTACAGAATCCTTATGGCAGAGGCGTCTTACAGGGTACCGGTTGGGTGAGGGACATTTGGTTGACGGATTCGCAGTGGAGTCCAGAGAGGGATTTTATGCTTCATGGGTTGAAAGATGCAAATCAGATTTACATGGAGCGAGGTGTCATTGTGAATACGTAAGTGCGGTGTTTATTCAGAAAACCGCTGTTGAGTCAGGTCTAGACAGAGTTGCGTCAGGACTGCTTCAGTTGTATTCCAGGCGTAAACAAAGTTTTGCTAAGTTAAGCATATTCAAAGCTACGTCAGGCCTGAACAAGATTACCAGATTTATGACTCAACAGCGATATGCCAAGTACCCAAAAATTTCAGGCTATTCGGTCAGTTCAACTGGCGCTCTCCGTTCTCCGCTCCAATCCACGTGGAAGACTGTCGGACGCCGGAAGACGCGAATTGGGAGTACGATGAGCGGTTGGTGGTGTCGACACGAGTGATCGAGGAGCATCTGACGAAGCGATTCGCAGAAGTGGAGCGTAGGAAGTGGCAAAGTCTGGCGGCAGTGGCTGCGTATGTATAGCCTGTATCATTTCTTGTGTATTTTTTTCGATCTCAAAGTTGAACTGTGTCTTTCTTGTCTTTTTTTGAAATGAACCTTGCTTTCTCTACCGGATCCTTAGGTGAAATGCGGCTAACAAGCGTAGCTCCCTCTCGGAGATTTACCATCATCCATCCATCCATCATCCATCATCCGGCGGACAAACGATAGATAGATAAAACGGAAAAAAGCAAAAAAAGAGAAAAGAAACAAAGGAAAACCGGTCAGCGTTCGTTTGGTTGGTTGGTTGGTTGTCACTGATATACCACCACACGCAATAAACTGGAGGCTAACTAAACTAATATAATCCTGAAGGAAGAAGACGCAAAAAGCAAAAAAAAGTGAGCGTCGTTTGGGTTGTTAGCCGGATAATAATGAGATCGGCCCGGCGGCGGTGGGTGCTGTTGCCGGGGCGGAGAATGAGCGACACCGAACAACAACAACGACTACCAGTATTTAATCGACGACTCGACGCGTTTCTCTTTTGCTTTTGAGTGCATTCTTTTTGGTTTTCCGACAGCTTCAGGCTGACAGTTTTCGCTTTGTTTTCTTGTTTGTTTTCGTGTTTTGCGACGAACTTTCTTCCATTTCAGACCGGATGCTTGGGAGAGGCACCATGTTGGGTTCCCAAGTTTCCCATCTTCTTACCACCATATCCATCCTCCTCCCCCTCCTTCTTCTCGCCACCTCAACGTCCGCTTTCGAGATCCAAAACGGTGTCGTCGGCAAGCCCGAGGTGTTCTGCGGCATTGACACGATTCGAGTCAAAGTCAACACCGAGCATCCGTTCAAAGGCCGCATTTATGTCGACGGCGAGTCGGACAAGCAGCACTGTGTTCAGCACTCGGAGAGCACCCACTCGACGCCCCAAGAGTTTCAGATTCCCATCGGAGCTTGCAATATGAGGCGGCAACGGACTCTTCATCCGCGCGGAATCTCCTTTTCGTTCACCCTCATCACCTCATTCCATCCGTTTTTTGTCACCGGAATGGACCGGGCGTTTAGCATCCGCTGCTTTTTCTTGGAGTCCATTAAGGGTCTGAATGCTGAGATTGATGTTGGGTGAGCTGGAACTTAAATGATGCGTTTTCACCTAACCTGCATTTTTAGGACTTTGGCTCCGCAAAACGTCGACCAAGAATACTCACTTCCAGTTTGTGCTTATCACCTGAAAGATGGCATTGAGGGTCATGTTCTTCGGTTTGCTCAAGTCGGACAGAAGGTAACACATGTTTGGAGGTGTGATCAAGGTGAGAACATCACTGATCAATGACAATCTTCTTTCCTAAATATGCTTCAGATGCCAGCCACGTGTACGGAATCCTGATCCACAGTTGTTACGCCGACGACGGTCACGGCAACAAGTTCGAATTGGTCGATGATCGTGGCTGCTCTACCGATCGATTTTTGTTGCCACAAATCGAATACGAATCGGGCGCGATTAGTGCGTATACCAATGCCCACGTGTTCAAGTATGCTGATAAGGTTGGTTGGGTGGCACTGAAAGCTGAAGACTGATACCAAAGTTCCGTTCAACTTTCAGGTCCAGTTATACTTCACATGCACCGTACAGCTGTGCTACAAACACGACGGTGGTTGCGAGGGAATCACGCCGCCAAAGTGTTCCGGACATGTTGTCGCAAGGGGTCCGGATAGCCATCATACCGGACCACCAGGTCCCGTTTCTCTTCCGCCAGGGCTTGCAAATCGTCACCATCCAGAACCTGATACGGATGCGGAAACTCAATTCCATCACGAATCCACTCCTCGGATCCCTGGATATATCAAGCCCGACGCGTTCCAACCTATCATTCTGGGTCCACCGCATCCTACAGTATTCCATCCGGAAGGTGAACAAGGGCATGATGGGTCTCATGGCCACCCACAACAACATGTCGCTCCATTCAAGGGTCCTGAAGATCTGAGTCCGTATCGTCGGGACAGTCCGTTGAACGACACCGCCGACGATGACATCATCATGCAAGTTGTCACTCTGCGGACTACGGTACCTACAGTTCCGCTTCCGGAATTGGTCACTTTCAAACCGGTCGGAAGTACGAGTACCCATGCCACCGTATCCAGTACAAAGGTTCGAAGGACCGCTGGGGAAATGGAAACTGATGTTTCGGTTGATGTCATTGTGTTGCCAGTGGAGGACAAGGAGAGGAAGGGTGAGTATAAGTTGTCAACTAACGGAATGTTAGAAATTTTTTTAAATTTTTTTTCAAAGTCTCGCTAAAAAATCGTTCAAAACCATTTTCCAGACACCAACACCCCTCCACAATCTCTCTCGTTCCAATCTCCAACCGAAGTGTGTCTGTCCAAAACCTCCACAGTTCTCTTCTCGTCCGCCGTGATTCTGGCGCTTGTTTGCTGCGCCACAGTCACATTTTTGGTAACACGGCAGCGAAATCGACAGCTGTTGCATCATTCGAAACGGAGGATCGACAATTTCTAGTCCGCACTCTTCAGTTATTCTATTTTCCACTTCCACTTTCCTGTCTGTATATTTCGTGATCTTTCCGATCTTTCCACACTCTTTTCAGGTCCTATCCCATTTCCATTCTGTCCGTTTGTTTACCCAGCTCAATTCGTGCCTTTTTGAGACAAAAACACAAAAAACTGTTGAAAAGCAAAGTCATTACTATTTAATGTAAAAGAAATAAAATTTTGATAGAAGCAAGAAAAAAAAAGAAAACGGAAAAAAAACAAAAAATGGAAAACGAGAGGGCTCGAACTTCGAACTCGCGAGTTGGAAATGTGCAAAAAGCGAGCGCGCAACGCACTGCGCCATGCCGTGCACATCCGTGGCAGGGTTGGAAGGCAATGAAAAGGGAGCGCTTCTCATCTAAAAACCATATCAAAAACTGTATTCCTCTCAAATTTCCGGATGGTTCGGTACCGATAATTTGGGCGAAACGTCGTTCCAGTAGCACGGTTTCACAGCGTAAAGGCTTCGGGTGAACGGCAGAAGCGGCGAGTCGATGGGTCTCGCCTGGAACTTTCCCTAATCTTGAAATTCAAACTCCCCTAGATTACCTCTCCAGTACTGGTGACAAGGGCGCTAATCTGGCAAGTTGGCTTCTTGGTGCACTTCAAAATGTCGTCGACCGTCTCGATGCGTCCGTTCAGCGTCATTTCGACCATCACGTTATCCGCAATGACGATGACGTGTCTGAAAAAGTTGGTGGCCTGGGATTTCGAGTTGCAAAAGTTAGTCCGCAACTTACTTTTGCTCAATTTTAGCGATACGGTCGCGGAAAAAGTTCTGGACTCGAATGTTGTAGTCGTCAATGGTTTCCGAGCCGAAGAAGCCTTGGTACGGCACGTATTGAGTGTTGATCGGGTAACCGAGGCCGAAGAACTGAAAAATTAGAAGTGGTTCAATATTTTTTGAAAATTTCACAACAGGTTTACCACTTTCGGCGACAGCAAAACTTCATGATAATTATGTGGCAACATCTGTCGATATCCCATCAGTGCCGGTTCAATATTGATAGTCGAGTAGGAGATGCCGAGACCTTTGATCAGAAACGCGGCAGTTTGAACCGATGCCATGTCGGGACTACTGTACACTTCGAATGGTGTGATTACCGCATTCGCTAGGCCACGGCCATACGTTTCCGCAATGATTTGGCCTCTTTCGGTGAGCGGAGGGTCGAATTTGTAGTGAATCGCTTTTCGGGGTGTCAAACTGGGGGGCATGTTCATATCGTAGGGTTGGTACTCGATCGGACCTCGACGGTAGCAGATACGGACCCAATTCGGGAATATTTGGCTCATGGATTCAGCGTGGGACACTAAAATATTTTATGATGCTAAAAAAAATGCAAAAAATCAAGCCACCTAGGGGACTCGAACCCCTGACCTTAAGATTAAAAGTCTCACGCTCTACCAACTGAGCTAAGGAGGCCACAAGCGGCAAGGTTACTAGCGAGTAGAGAAGGCGCGGCGTCTCGTTTCTCTCGTCCTTCTCGCCGGCGTCGCTCGCATTTAAATACGCCCTGGCACTAGAAAGTTTTCACGGCCGCCATAGCTCAGTCGGTTAGAGCGTGGGTCTAATAAGCCCAAGGTCGCAGGTTCGACCCCTGCTGGCGGCAAATCTTTTTTACTTGAAATTATGGTTAACTCCCGATTCGGCTGTTCCACTAGAGCCAGTCCACCCAGAAACATTTCGGTAACATCGGGTTTCTCCTGATGAGTGTAAGTAGAAGCGTCGATTGAACCTTGATAATATTACAGTATTTGTTATCACTTCCCCTTATCACTAACTAGTACTATCCCTTCGTTTCTCCGCGTTTCCAGCGGCATTCGCATCTTGTTGGGCGTTCGACGTGGTCATTTTTGACGAAAAATGACTATGGAATCACGTTTTGGAAAACAAAAAATTCACGCGTCCCTCCCCGTCCTTATCACCAATTGATAACGATCAATAAGGGTAAAGGGTCAAGTTCAGGTCGTGTCAATGTCGATGTGAGGGGGAGAATCGGCGAGATTGATCAGTTCGAAATTTGAAAAGTTCTCGGAGAAAAGCGACCGTTGTGCCAATCTCAGGAACCCGAGAGAGACAGGAATGCTCGTGCCGCTGACTGCAATCGTGACCACTTCGCTGCCGTTGGCTGCTGCCATGGCACTGTGCGCCAAGGATCGGACTACGGTGAGTGCATGGGGAGGGAGGTTCAGAAGGTCGTAGGGAGCATGGATCCTAGAGCTTGGAACCTAGAGCCTAATCTAGACTAGTAACTGGTAGCTAGCGACTAGTGATTAGTATCTGGAACCTAGAGCCTAGACACAGTACGTGGAACCCGCATAGCGCCTACAGCCTAGTGGGTAGTAACTAGTGGCTAGTAGCTAGAACCTATCCATGGTACACAGTACGTAGGTCATAATCCTAGAGTCGCGCCAGGAGTCTAGCGTCTGATCAGTATCTACACCCTTAGGCCTACCTAGTGCTTTAGATCTTAAGCCTTGGACCTAGACACAGTACGTAGGTTCTAGAGCCTAATCCCAGAGCTTAGAGAGCCTAACTGGATTTAGTGACTAATGCTTAGGACATAGAGCCTAGTGCCATGGATCTAGAACGTAGAACGTAGAATCTAGATACAGTACATAAGCCCTAGAACCTGCCTAGAACCTAAGTGCGTAAAGTTTCCCATAGCCCAAGCTTAATCCCCCATAGTCGTAACTCTACAATAGACCTACTGCAATTTGCCCATTTGCAGGTCCATGCCCAGAAGAAGAAGAGTGACAAATCGTCGAAATCTGCTGCCGCGCACCGGCCAAAGTCTTCGAGATCTCATCGCTCTGGCTCGAAATCTCGCCGCTCCAAATCGCGTCGTTCCTCGAAATCGGGTCGCTCGTCGAAGTCGTCGAAGCGCCACGGAAAGTCGAAGTCTCGTCGTTCGAAGCGCTCGTCGAAGGATAAGAAGAATAAGAGTGACAAGGAAAAGAGTGAGAAGGAGAAGAGCGAGAAGGAGAAGAAGGAGGGCGAGAAGGCGAAGGACAACAAGTCGAAGGAGGATGCCAAGGATCCGAAGGCGATTGGTTCTTCGGAGGCGACGGATGCGTCGGAGAAGTGTGGAAAGAATCGTCGTTTGGAGAATGATGCGTTGAAGAAGATGGGCGGTAAGAAGTCGTCGGCGGACAAGAGTGGAAAGGCGAAGAGTCAGAAGTCGTCGCGCTCGAACTCTGCGGAGCACGTTGTCGAGAGATCGCTGAAGGAGGAGGTGGCCGCCATCAAGCACTCTACCCAACTTGCCGTCGCGCCCGCCCGTCTTCAATACCCCACGGTTGGCGGTGTCTCTACCATTGAAGTCAAGAACAACTCTGGACAGCGCAAGGCGATTAAGGTTAAGTGCTCGGACAATGCGTTGTACCGTGTGAATCCGGTGCACGGTTTTGCCGAGCCGCATTCTTCGGTCAAGGTTGATGTGCTGAGACTGAATGGCGAGGAGAAGACTGACAAGCTGGTGTTTTTGGTGGCCAATGTGAGTTTAAAAGTGAAAAATTGTGTAAGATGCTCTGGGGGCGTTTCCCCGAATCCGTAGGGAGCCGAGCGTGGAATCGGTCCGGATTGCTCCAAGAATTAACGTTTCTTGAGTCAGAATACAGCTAGCGACTTTTCTTGTTGGGTACTTTGAGCAAAGTACCAGAAGTTCCTGTACGGAGCCGGCCTGAGCACGCATCTTGAGTCTGAAAACTGTTCTGCTTGACTCTATTACACGTTTCACGGCAAGGTAGCCCAAGGGTTAGCCCAAGCCCAAGGGAAGAGAAATTTTAAGTTAGGCCACTCACGTGTAAAAATGTAAATTTACGTGAGTGGCCTAACTTTTACGTTAAGTCAAATTTCTCTTCCCCTGGGCTACCTTGCCGTGAAACGTGTAATAGTGACTAGCGACATTGTCAGGGAGCAAATCGAGCTAGTGACTAGGATATTTCCACCAGAACCCCTTCTCTCTTTTCAGGCCAACAATGCCGTCGATGCCCGTGAGGTGTTTGCCAAGTCTGGAGAGCAACGCGAGATGATGGTTGTTCCGTTGGTGTCTGCCTAGTCGCCCGGTCGCTTTTTGAGCAGCTTCTACCGCCTCTAGACGAATGTGTACTTGTACAATTCTTTCAAAGTGAAATGTTGTATTTTTTTAAATGAAGGATATAATTTTGAAAGTTGGAGTGAGGATTTGGTGGTTGCGGAACGTTGGGGTTTCGAAAAGTAGGAGATTGCAAAGTGGGAAGACGCAAAAGTCGGGGTTGCGAACTGTCGTGGTACCAAAGTGGAATGTTGCGAAACGTCGGGGTTTCAGAGCAGATAGCTTCAAAACGTGGAGATTGAAAAATGAAAAGTTGCGAAACGTCGGGGGTGCGAAGTGGACTGTTGCGATTACAAAAAATCGAGGTTTCAATGTGAAAATGGTAAAAAATTTGGATTCCCAAACGTCGGGGATTGCAAAACGAAGAATTGCCAAAGCGTGGTGGCAAATTGACAGTTGCGAAACATCAGAGTTGAAATTTTCTTGAAAAACGAAAAGTTGTGAACTGTCTCGGTTGCGAAACGTCGCAGTGGACAAAAAACGATTGCAAATCACCGTGGTCGCCAAAAAAACACTCGAAAAACGCTCGCGCGCCGCAAAAACTACCCCGCAATGCAAGTGCGCCCTACTGCACACCTCGGAAAACAACTGTTGGCGCGATGAATTGTCACGATTTTTTTTCGATTTTTTTCGATTTTTTTCGATTTTTCTTCAATTTATGCCATTTTTTCTGGTTTTTCTCAATTTTATGCGATAAAAAAACGTTTTATTCCAGATAAATCGATAATTTGAGTGAAATTAAAATTAAAGTTCTATCCAGTCGTCAAAAATTCGAAAAAATCATTTCCTATCAGTTTATCTTGCCACTGATTACTTTTTGCGTCCCCAATAGTTCTGTTGATAGTATCCGTTGTATCCTCGATTGTAGTTCTGATAAGGATTGTATCCGCCGCCACCGTATCCGCCACCGTATCCGTATGGCTGATAGTATCCTCCGTGATGATGATGGTGGTAGTGTTCATGGGAATGGGAGTGGGAGTGGGAGTGGTGGGAGTGCACGATGGTCACTGAAAATGGTATCATTGATTAGAAAATCGATTTTCGGTTTTGGAATCAGTTTATCGATTTTTCATAGCTTTTAGGAGAACTAATGCGCAGTATTTTCCGTATTTTGCCCCATATCTCAATAACCATTGAAGATATTGAAAAATTGTCAACTAAAGAATTGTAGCCCTTGATATTTGACGTATTTTTGTAGTTGACCACTTTTTAATAACCCTTACCGTTTTCGAGTTACGCGCGTTTAAGTTTAGTGTAGATGTACCATATGACAACTATGATATCCATGCACCATGTCAAGTTTCCTAACGCTATATCTCAAAAATTGGAAGAGATAATGAAAAGTTGACAACTAATAAAATGTAGCCCTTAAAATTTCCCATCTTTTATCAGTTGACAACTTTGTCCCATTAACTACAGTAACCGAGATAAAGTAGTCTAGATTAAACTCACCAGCAATTGCCAGGAAGAGCACCACCAAAAGGAGAGAAATCTTGGATTGAAGCATTTTTGGATGATAAAAAGATGAGGAAAGTCAGTGATAGAGTGATAAAATGATAGTGGGGTGGCAAACATCAGATTCTGTTGCTTATATAGTCACTAGATCCCAAGTGTTTTCGCCAAATAGATTGGAAGCGGTTCTGGGAGGGGGGAAGGGGGGAAGGGGGCAGATGACATCGTCGTGAAACGTTGTGATACGTGATAACGAGGCCAGAGACTGTTTGTGTCATCATGAGGCGAAGGGGAAACAAATCAGAAGACGGCGTGTCTGACGATGATGTCATTCTGATTTGGTTGATTACCTCTGTGTGTTTGTTTGTTCGAATTCCGTCTTTATCAAGTGATAAAATGGACGAATTCGACGGGATTTTGACTAGAATGTTATCGTCTGAAGGAGACCGAATTTGCACAAATTTTGGAAAATGCAATTCGCAAATGACGTGGCGGTTTTTCGAATGAACCTACAGTAATCTTGAAAGTGAAGTCCGCATCTAGTCTTGTCGGTGTTGGCACAGAATCGGAACTACAGTAATCTAGTTTTGTAGTGATGACTTGTAGCTACCGTAGCCCTACCCCAGTCCGTAGTTTAGCGTGTTCGTGTTGGCACACAATTTGAGGTACAGTAATCCCTATTTGAAAATGTGCAAGTTGACGTGTCGGTGTTGGCACAGAATCCAATGAAGCTACAGTAATCTTCATCTTGCCAATGAATTTGTTGTTCTAGTGTTCGTACAAAATCAGGGAACCTACAGTAATCTAGTGATGAGTTGTAGCTACCGAAATCCTACTTAATTCTGTGAATTGACGTCTCGGTGTTTGCACAGGGTCTCAGAACCTACAGTAATCTCTAGCGATTCAAGTCCGCAATTTTGTGTTACGGTGTTGGCACAGAATCCAGGATACAGTAACCTCGTGATAAAAACTGCAAATTGACGCTTCCGTGTCTGCACATAATCTCAGAACCTACAGTAATCTAGCAATTCATGCCCACACCAAACCCATCCTACAGTAACCCTTCATCGCGGGCAATTTCCGGTCGGTCTCTGTCCCTAATCCCAAAAACCAATTCCCTTTCTCCCTCTCTCTGCATTACTAATCCTTTTTCCATGTCTTCTTTCCCTAAAAAACCCATAAAAAGTGCTTTCCGGTCCATCCCGTGTTGTGTGTCGAAAATGAAGAAAGGCAAGAGGGAGTTTGCTGTGTATAAAGGAAATGCGGGAGGAAAAAGGGAACAACATTTATAAAATGCTCTCTCTCTCTCTCAGTGTGCCGCCCATTTTCCTCCACCACTTCTGCTCCGTCTTTTTTGCTCCAGAAGACATCTTGGGCGTCGTGACGGACGCCTTCTTTGTCTTCTTCTTCGGTCTTCCCCAAGGGACCGCCTAAGAGAGACAGAGGGAGAGAGCCTAAACATACACACACTTCATAACTTTTTCCTGCTCCTCTTCCGCCTCCTTCCGTCTCCTCGTCGCTTCTAGACCCCTAGTTTTTATAATTTTGGGGTTAGAATAGAAACTGGCCAAAAATGGGTGGAAATTTTGGGAAAAAAGTGGCAGAAAGTTGTGTGTCTTTCGGTGGTTTTTTTGCTGAGGGAGCAGGAGGAGGAGGAGCTAACCCGATTTGGAAAAGGTCCCGATGGTGCCAGTTTGGACCGCCTTCCCGCCCGACCCGACCGAGTTTTGAGGTTCGTTTGGAGCTGGAGGAGGCGGAGCCGGGGTTTTTAAAAAAGCAACACTATTTGTTTTTGTTTGTGGCTTTTATTGGATTTTGGGGCTCATTTTGGACGGCCAAACGTTGCAAATTTTTCAGGAATTTTTTTGGAATTTTTTAGAATTTTTTCGACGGTTTTTCTCCATTTCAAACCCCTCGAAATCTGCAACCTTTGCCTGGCTCAATTCTTGTCTAGTTCTTACTCAAGCCTGACCTAAGCCTTTACTAGTTTAGGAATCCGAAATGTCTGACTCAAACCTTGGCTATGACCAACTTAAGGATTCGCTGCTATGGCATGCCTTACCTAGGTCTGACTTAAGCCTTATCTAATCCTGCTCTAGTCCTAACTTAGCCTCGGATATGCCTAACAAGTGAGGAATCCGACATGCCTTACCTGAACCTTGGCTAATCCTTGCCTAAGCCTTACCTAATCCTCATCTATCCTGAAACAAATCAGTCCTGACCCAATCCTTGCCTACTCCTGACTTTGTAGTTTCGGAGGTATGTGGGTGGACTTGTTCAGCCTAATTTCTTGCCTTTTCATTGTCCTTCTCTTCTCGCCTTCCTTCCTTTTTTTCCTATTTCATTCCATTGTTTTTTCTGCATTTTTCCGTCGTCCAGCCAGCCAGCAGTCGAGCTTTTTACACATTCTTTACTTTTTTTTTCTTTCTTATTCCTCACTTTTTTGTTGGTTTTGAATTTTTAAAAAGTGAAAAAAGTCTATGGGCAGTGTTGCAGGGGAGGAATGTCTAGTTGGTGTGAGTTTGGAAAAAAAATCAATTTTTCTTTTTTTTTTGTTGTTAAATTGATATTTTTATTTCACTTTTAGGTAGTTTTTCATCCTATTCACATACCGTAAATTTCAAAAAATTTGAAATTTTTGAAAAAATAATATTGCATTTTCTTTTTGAAAATGCTATTTTCCTACCGAAATTAGTTCAATTTACTAGTTGGGAAATTGTTTTTTCCAACAAAAAAATGAAAATAAAAATTATTTTTATTTTGCTTCAATTTCAATTTTTTTTCGATACCACGACATTTCGAAACCATTGCAACTTGAGCCAAATCGTCCACTTTCATCTCTTTTTGAGTCCAAGTTGTAACGGTTTCGAAATGTCGCAGTTTCGAAAACCTTAGATTCTACGACGTTTCGCAACCCCCTGAAAAATCTGTTTTCAGTGTCACGGCGTGTTGAACGGGACATCGGGCGCAACGACGTTCGACGACCTGCACATCTAACTTTAGGCGGCAATTCAAAAACTGAGTTTTTAGGGATAAATAAGAACTTGAAAAAACGGTTTTTTTCTGCATTTTCATTTCACAGATGACCAATTCCGCACAAAAAAGTGAAGAATCGGTCACATTTGAACATTTTTAAGGACAATTATTGACTTTTCGTCAAGTTGTTGACAAAAAAGTGCAATTTTCGGTGCCGGTGTTTGCAGATTTTACACGAAAATGGCAATGCAAGCGTGCTCTAATGCGAAAATTTAGGATTTTCGGACAATTTTTAGGCATTCGCTGCGTAGCGACTCAGTTATTTTTCGATACGGTGTCGTTGCGCCTTTTGTGGAGGGTTTGTTCTCGACAACATGCCGTGAGTGTCAAAATGTCGAATTTTGTCTTTTTTTCAAGTGATTTTCAGCTGATCCAGTCAGTGGGTCTCGCAACTAAAATTTCCGAACATTTTCAATTTTTGAGTTGATTTCGAAACGTTACAGCTGAAAAGTGAACGGTTGCGGAATACCGGCCGTTCCAATCCGATTTCAATCGATATCCCATCCCGTCCGTTTTTCCTCCTCTTTCCGAACCTTTTCCTTCTTCTTCTTCTTTTTTTCTCTTCTTCGCTTATCCAATTTCTCATAAATCTTCGCTTCCAAAAACTTATTCCAATCCCTTTTTTTCTGCCTTCCTCCAAAAACGCACTGCCCATTGCCATTTCCTGACTATTTTTTTTCGAAATAGAGGGGAAACGGGAGGTCCTTGACTCTCTATTCAAATACCTTTTCTTTTCCATTGTTGTCTGACGATTTCTTTTTCTTCGCTATGGTTTTTGAGCATTTTCGCTCATTTTCTATAACATTTTTTTGGTTTAAAAATTCTGAGAAAATCACGATTTTTTGATGGTTTTTTGGCGAGATCATCGATAGAAATTTTTTTAGCAAAAAAAAAATTTTTTTTCGGTTTTTTTCAAATTGATATTGAATATCGTTTCTATTTTTTTCGAATTTACAACAGTTTTTTTTGAATTTTTCTTCAAAATTCGAAAAAATTTCGAAAACTTCAAAAAATTGATTTTTTAATTTTTCGAATTTTTCGGAAAATTATGGCCATTTTTTTGTTTTTTTTTGTTTTTTTAAATTTGTGAAAATTTATTCTAATTTTCAACTTAAATCAATTTATCGTCATTTTTCATTGTTTTTTGGGCGCACAGCGTTTCCAATTTTTTTTCAAAATTCAAAAAAAAAAAAATTTCAATTTTTTATTATTTTTTTTTTCAAAAAATTGGAAGAAAACAATTTTTTGAAATTGTTAAATTTAATTTTAATTTTAATTTTTGTTGTTCTTTTCACCAAATTTTTTTTTGAAATTTTTCATCAATTTTGAAAAATTCGAAAAAAAAAATTTCTGCTCAAAAAAAGTCTAGTTTTATTTAAATATCAAATTTAACTTTTTTGCTTCTTTTTTTTGAAAATTTCCGACAGTTTTCTCAATTTTTTTCTCTAAAATTAAAAAAAAAAAGTTTCAAAAAATTGGAATTTTTTTTTTTTTTTAGATTTTTTTTATCGGAAAATTTGGAAGAAAACTGCCTTCTAACACTTTTTTATTCAATTATATTTATTTTTCTTGTTCTCTGTTCTTTATATCGTGTTCCTTCAACAAAAAAAAACCGATTTTTTTTTTCGAATTTCGAATTTTTTCTCGATTTTGGTCAATAAATTTGGAAGAAATATGGAAGCTTTTCAACGTTTTTTATTCACGTCTCTTCATTATTTTTTGTTCTTCTCCATTCAAAACAGTGACATTTAAAAAATTGCAAAAATTGCAACAACAAAAAAATTTATCAATTTTTTTTTCAAAAAAATCATCTATTTTTCACGTAATATTCTCGAAAATACTCATATTTCCCAAATTCCCAGAAGAAATTGGCAAAAAAACCACAAAAAAAATGAAAAACAATGACATATTGCGTCATTATTCGGTGATGTTGCAAGTGCGCTCTATTGGACAATCATGATAATTTCTTCAATTTTAGCTGGAAATTTGTGTTTTTTCGGTTGAAAACCCCAGATTTTCGAAAATTTCCTTTGTGGAATAATTTAGGAAAATTAAAAAAAAAATAATTTAATAAAAAATTCTGAAAATTAAAAAAAATCAAATTTTCAAATTTTTCAAAATTAAGTTTTTTCACCGATATTCAAGCAAATAACATTTTTTTGTTGCCTGAAATATTTTGTGTTCTTTCAAAAAAATTGTAATACCCTCTCCCCGTCACCCATTCTTCTTCGTTTCCAATCCCCATTCCCTCCGAATTCGACTTCTCCCATCCCATTTTTCTTCGCCAATCGTACTCTATAATCATCTATTCTCGCATTTTTCAGAATACATCCTTCCATCCGACGTCTTCTGAATACTGCCTTCGCTTCTGAATTCGATCCGAAATGAAGTGGAGCATAAAATGATCGCCGGCCATGTTGCGTGTCACTTTTCATACCGTAGTCTTTCTTCTCTCCGTTTGCCACGTGGCACACACGTTGAGTTGGGCGGCGTGGAGTCCGTGGAGCAGTTGCTCGAAAAGTGTGAGTGTTAGTCTTCTGGGCGTGGCCGAGGAACCCAACTCGTGGAAAAGTTAGGCCACGGGTATAATTTCTGCTATATCTTGGGAATGACAAGGGATATCAAAAAGTGGTCAACTACAATGTTGTAGCCCTAGACAATTCGCGCATTCTTTCAGTTGATCACTTTTTCTTATCTTTTATCACTCTATAGAAAAAACTGTTTGAAAATTGCACACTTTCATATTTCAATTTTCAGTGCGGAGGCGGAGTTTCCCGTCAACTGCGTCGATGTCTAACCTCAAAATGTTCGGGAGAAGCGGTTCGATTCAAAGTTTGTGCTCAAAAAGACTGCGAATCGAAAAATCGACTGGCCAGAGATACGATTTGCGGCGGTGAGGAGATCGTGTCGAGGCAGCAGGTGAGCAAGAATGTATACGCCCTACGGCGCCGTGGCCGGAAGAAGATCGTGGCGCAGTGGGTGTGTCCCCGACCCATTGCTCAATCGACCCGTGTTCGGGGTCATGTGCTCTTATTTCTTTTTTTCTTCTTTTGTTTTGTCAATTCTTGGCTATTTCTGCTCAATTTTCTCATTTTTGTTCATTTTTTCGGCAATTTTCCATCAATTTTCAGTGCGAAGTAGTCTGCCGATCTCGTGTCACCCATGCCAACTTCCTCTGGCGTGTCGATGATGGAACTCCGTGTCAAGCGGCGACGAGCCGAGCAGTTTGCAGCAAAGGCGCTTGTCAGGTAAGTAGAATCTCTTCTAGATACAGTAACCCAAACTTCCACTCGAGACCCATTCTCCTTTTTCCATTTCATTTCAGATTGTCGGTTGCGACGGCCTTGTCGGCTCTTCGTTTCGATTCGATGCTTGCGGAGTTTGTGGCGGCCGCGGGGACACTTGTGAGAATGGGAAATTCATTTGGAAAGTTTCCGGTTTGTTGGCATTCATATTTATACAAAATTTTAGAAAAATTTGACAAAAATCAAAAAAAAAATTTCGAATTTTTTTTTGCCGAATTTTTTTTCAAAATTTGTTAAAGTTTTTGGTTTTTCTTATCAAAGTGGATTAAAATTTGTTAAAAATGACACTTTTATCTGAGAAAACTGCTTGAAAACCGACTTTTTACGTTTTTCGGGTTACGGTAGTCAGAAACTGTGCATGATGGGTGTTTGCACATATTTCAAGCTACCGTAACCCAAAAATTCAGATTTTTGCATTAAAAAATTGTAATACCTGTGCAAAAATGAAAAAAGGCAGTTTTTTTTAATTTCAAAATTTTTTTTTCAAAAAGTGTCAAAATCTGCCCTTTTTGGGTTTTATCATTAAAAATCGTTAAATTTCATCAACAATTACACGTTCATCAAAAAACCGCTTCCCAAAATGAATTTTCTTTCTTTTCCGGGTTACGGTAGTCAGAAACTGTGCATTTTTGCGTTATGAGGTGTTTGCACGCATTTCAAGCTACCGTAACCCAAAAATTTGAAAAATTCAGATTTTCGCATTGAAAAAACCAGAAAACCAGTGGAAAAATGAAAAAAAAGATGCAAAAAAACATTAAATTCAAAAAAAAATTATTTCAAAAAATTTCTTTTATTTTTTCCAAAATTTGTTGTTCCAGAAGAATACACGGCTTGCGCGTCGAACTGTGATGACGTGGTGGACTGGTCGGGTGCCGGTCGGTCGATAGCATCGCATAGTCAGCCGATTGTGGTTTGTGTGAATGCCATCACTGGACGGGTTGTTCCGGAGAGGTTATGTGCTGATAAGGGACGGCCGAAAGTCGATTCGAGACCTTGTCCACTGCTCATTTGTCCTTCGAGGTGAGAGTTCAAAAGATCAACGATAAAATGCACACGAAGTTTCGCAACCGGGATGGGTTAATTTGACTTTATTGATTTTTCATCAAAATCCGCCAAAAATTCCTAATTTTTGCGAAAAATTGGTGAAAACTTCATGGTTGCGAAACGTCGGGGCTATTTTGAAGACTTTGCAAAAATAGCACGACGTTTCGCAACCGGGACGGAGCTATTCGAATTTTTTTGATTTTACGCTTTATTTCGCAATCGATTTCCAAAAAATCCCCGGAAAAGCTCAAATTTGTAAAAAATCACGAAAATCTCATGGTTGCGAAACGTCGGGGTCATAAAATCAAATTTAAAATATTTTGATAATAATTTCTCGAGCTACTGTACTTTGAAAACTGTGCAAACACCGCTACGACGTTTCGCAACCTCTCAAATACCGCATTGGGGGTTACTGTAGCTAGAAAAGTGTGTAAACACCAAATTAATCGATTTCTACTTACAGTAACCCATTTCTGTTCAGTTTTTGCTATTTTTCAATGGTTTTGGGTTACTGTAGGGTTACTGTAGCCAAAAACGTTTGATATGGTGTTTGCACACTTTCCAAGCTACAGTAATCCTTCTTTTTCAAATTTTCAAACAATTCCAGATGCCGGTGAGTACTGTAATGTGTTGGTAAGCTGAGTCATGCAAAAAAAATTCAAAAAAAAAAAAATTTTATTAGAAAAAAAAGTGTGCCCCATAAGAATGACGGGGATGAAGTATTGATTGATTGGATTTTTTGTTGGAGTGAACATATATTTTTTTATTTTTAAAATTTTTCAATTTTTTTTTCAAAAAAAAAACAATCTAGGTATCGGTTGAGTTTCATCTGGGTGCGTGTGGCTGCAAATAGAGATCGACACCGCCGGGTTACTGTACCTTCGAATGTGTGCAAACACCGAATTGCATTGCACACACTTTCCAAGCTACAGTAACCCGTCTTGCATGGTTTTCTTATCACTTTGACCTGTTATCAGTTGTTATCACTTATCACTCTATCACTGACAACTTCCAGATGGATGTCAGCCGACTGGTCGGAGTGTGTCCCGTATTGCGGCGCGGGGACACGTCGTCGCGAGGTCTATTGTGTTCAGACCGCCCATAATGTCACTGTACACGTGCCCGACACGTTTTGTGAAAATGGTACTCGACCGGTGAGTGAGCTGTGATAATTATTTGAAAAAATGAAAAAAATTTGGAAAAATTTTTTTTGATTTTTTTTTCAAATTTTTTTAAAATCTGAATTCATCGAAATTTGTCGATAATAACACATTTCTCAAAAAAAATTCTTCAAAATTTAATTTTCCACGTTTCCCGGGTTACGGTAGACAGAAACTGTGCATTATGGTGTTTGCAGACTTTCCAAACTACCGTAACCCGGAAATTTGGTTTTTTCAGTGAAAAATGGTTATTTTGATCAGGAAAACTGGAATTAAAGTTTTTGCACAAAAATTTGGAACAATTTGAAGAAAAAAATGCAAAAAATTGAGAAAATTTTTTTCAATTTTTTTTTTCAAAATTGTATTTTTTTCAATCCAGAGATGATTGAAATTTATTGAAAATTTTATACTCATCAAGAAAACCGCTTAAAAATGTATTTTGTACGTTTTCCGGGTTACGGTAGTCAAAAACTGTGCATTATGGTGTTTGCAGACTTTCCAAACTACCGTAACCCAAAAAAATGGTTTTTTCACGAAAAATTACATATTTTACCCCGACCAACTTTAGAAATCCACAAAACCTTTAAAAAATATAAAAATTTTCAGCCAGCCGAGGAGAATTGCATTTCAACGTCTTGCGGTCGCTGGGAAGCCGGCAAATGGTCGCGTTGCACAGCTTCGTGTGGTCAAGGAATCCGGCGTCGCCACGTGGCATGTGTCGGAGGATCGGATTGCGATGAGACGGGTCGTCCGCGCCAGGAAACCACTTGTTACGCCGGTATTCCGTGCAGTCTTGCCACCAACAGGTTAGTCGCCGGCAGCCGCCACCGCGCCTCTTATGACCGCCCTCCAAGGCAGCTGCCGACATGGCCGCCATAGCTCAGTCGGTTAGAGCGTGGGTCTAATAAGCCCAAGGTCGCAGGTTCGACCCCTGCTGGCGGCAAATCTTTTTTTTTCTCACTGTTGTTGTTAGTTTTTTTTGACACAACATAAGATTGCAACATTCCACATTCCCTTGGTTTTCTCCCTTTTCCTCTTTTCCCTTTTCCCATGGGTAACCTCAATAATCCCTCTCTTTCCCTTTCCTTTTGGCGTTTTTTGTCCCGACAAATAGACTTTTTGGGGTTAGAAGGTTTAGAGAGGGAGATCTTTTAAACCGAGTAAAATACTCGTACTCCAAAATGACTATTTTTGTGATATATGTGTACTTTTTCGGGTGATGAATGACTGGAAAGAATTACTGTAGTTTGAAATGCCGCGAAGTCAAAGAAAATTGAACTACGACTTGTAATTTTGCAGATATCTCTGGAACTAAAAGCGATATCAAAAAGTGGTTAACTAGAAAGTTGTAGCCCTTGATATTCTGCGTATTTTTGTAGTTGACCACTTTTTGATATCTTGCACCGTTTTTGAGATATAGCGGTTGAAGTTTAACATGGTGCATAGGGTCGCTTGCTATATGGTGCATCTACCCCAAACTAAAACTTGCGTAACTCAAAAACGGTAAGAGATATCAAAAAGCTGTCAACTACAAAAATACGCAAAATTGCAAGGGCTACAATTTGTTAGTTAACAACTTTTTGATATGTTCTATAGTTCCAGAGATAAACGGAAAATTAGAAAACGCCCATCAGTAACTTTTCAGTTTTTGCGGTGAAAATTGGGGAATTTTTGATTTTCGAAAAAAAAAAAAAATAGAAATTTTTCGCTGCAAGACCCTCTTATGGCCAAGTGGGTCTTTTAAACTCTACAACTACTATTGTTCTTCTTCCCCTTCTTCTCCATCATTTTCTTCGACAAAAAGGAAGAAGAGACACGTCTTCTTCTCCTTTTTGGAAAATCCGAAAATAAATTGATGGCCCCTTTTCCCTTCTATTTTCCCGTTTTCCGCTTCCCCCCTTGCCTCCTTTTCCCTTCAGAAGAGCCTCGAAACAAAGAGCACTAGGCTCCGCCCACTTTCGGACGAATAGGCCACGCCCACTTTTCGGTGTAGGGGGGGGGGGGGAAGGGGGCTCCAAGGAATCGGGAGAGAAGGCGATAGTTTTCTATACTTTTTCATGGTATTCTACTAAATTTTTCATATTTTTTTTGTAAAAGAAAACGAAAAATTCCAAGTTGAAAGTGAAAAATCATGAAAAAGCTCGTACTTTTACTATTTCTGATATTTGTGGATTTTGGAGACGCTTTGTGAGTTTTTCTTTTTTTTTAATGGAATTTTCAACCAAAAAAAAACATTTTTCACCTAAATTTGACTTTGGGAACTTGAAATTTCAATTTTACCTGAAATTTTGAAAAAAATGCCGAAAATTTGCGAATTACCAAAACTTTGCGCACTTTTTTGCTCCATATTTCTGGAACGGTAATAGATATCAAAAAGTTGTCAACTAAAGAGTTGTAGCCCTTGATATTTTGCGTATTTTTGCAGTTGACCACTTTTTAATAGCACCTACCGTTTTTGAGATACACAAGTTTTAGTTTGGGGTAGATGCACCATATAGCCACTATGAGATGCATGCACCATGTCAAGTTCTCACAGCCATATCTCGAAAACGGTACTAGATATCAAAAAGTGGTCAACTAACAAAATACGCAAAATATCAAGGGCTACAATTCTCCAGTTGATAACTTTTTGAAATCTTTCACCGTTCCTGAGATACGCAGCGAAATACCCAATCAAACCGCCCATATCGTATTCCCATTCTCCAATTTTTGTCAATTCTTGCACTATTCATTAGCATTGAGTGACAGATGGGTAGGGTGGTCCGTCCCGTGGGGGAAATAAGCATAATAGGAAGGGGAACAGAGAGAGAAGGCTCTTCAGAAATCAAGAGGTGTGAAATTGCGGGAAGACGGGCGGGAAGAAGTGGATGAAGGGGAAGTGGGAAGGAGAAGGAAGAGGAAG
Source organism: Caenorhabditis sp. 39 LS-2015 (assembly GCA_900536345.3). Taxonomy (NCBI): domain Eukaryota; kingdom Metazoa; phylum Nematoda; class Chromadorea; order Rhabditida; family Rhabditidae; genus Caenorhabditis; species Caenorhabditis waitukubuli. The sequence goes on along the minus strand of LR581550.1, from coordinate 51,890 downwards.
AGCAAAACAAGTCCCGAGTGGGCCGCGTAATTAGTTTAGAAACATTTTCAATCAGAAACGTGGAAATATAATTTCAAGTTTCAATTTTGGGTGAGTCTCCCAGCGAAATCACTGTTTGAAGTCGAGTCGAACACCCCGACGTTTCGCAACCATTACGTTTTACCCTTATAGTTGCGAAACGTCGGGGCAAATTTGTTTGACAGCGATTTTATGAACTTTCAACTCAAAAACCTCTGAAAAACCGCAAACCAGCTCGGAACCCCTAGATTCAGTACGGATATGCACCATGTATCATACATTTTTACATAAATCTCTGGAACGATAAGAGATTTCAAAAAGTTATCAACTTAAAAATTGTAGCCCTTGATCTTCTGCGTATTTTGTTAATAGACCATTTTCCGATATCTCCTACCGTTTTTGAGATATAGCTGTTGGAACTTGACATGGTGCATGCCAGACATAGTGGCCATATGGTGCATCTACACCAAACTAAAACTTGCGTATCTCAAAAATGAAGAGAGATATTAAAAAGTGGCCAACTACAAAAATACGCAGAATTTTAAGGGCTACAATTTTTTAGTTAATGATTTTTTGATATCTTTTATGGTTCCTGAGATAAAGGGCAAAATAGATGGTACTTACAAGGGAACCTTTTATACGAAGGTTGGAAATTCGAAAAACGGATTTCACAGATCGATAGAGCGTCCTCAAATTAGTACTTTTCCGTTTTCAAAACCTGCTAAATATCATTTTGAGACACTGTCCCATCGTGTCAAAGTGTCCATTTTCACTGCATTTGCTCAAAATTCAGCAATTTTCACTATAAATTCAAAAAATTCAATAATTCAAAATTATATTTAGCAGGTTTTGAAAACGGAAATATACTAAATCGAGTACGCTCTTTCGATCTGTGAAGTCCGTTTTTCGAATTTCCAACCTTCGTATAAAAGGTTCCCTTGTTAGCGCAAATCCTCATGACACGCACGTAAGGGAAGAGTTTCTGGGAATTTGGGCATTTTTTTGATATGTTACTGGCCTAGGGGGGGACGAAGTTTGTTCAATGCTAGCTAACTCAAGAATGACTCAGGATAGGATAGGATAGCCTCGCTAAGTTAGGCATAGCCAAGGATTGCGTTAGGCCCACTTTTAACCAAACTCTTTTACTACTTTTACCATAACTTTGCAACAATCCATCATTTCCCTAAACCAGTACTCGAGTACCATGGTCGTCGCCAACCCCTGAAACTCAGAAACCGAGAAACCCGTTGCAAATCCTTTCATTTTCCAATTGTTTGTGTGTCGATGTGTACATAAAAGTTGCCCCCTTTTGTCTTCTGCCCCCTCGGCCCCTTGGGGACCTCCAGGACGAGAAGGAGGAGGAGGGGGAGGACCCATCACAAACCAAAAAGACAAGCATTTAGGGCAGGCATGTGTGTAGAGAGCAATTTTGGCTGTTTCGGCATGGTGCATGCTCGAATGAGCAAAAACTTGATAATTGGAGGGGAAGGGGGGCGGTGTTCCCCCTTGACCACTTGGGGGGGGGTGTAAATAAATAATAAACACACGATTATATTGTCTAGGCTAGTCTAGACCTTTGCTAGCGGTCCTCAGGATTCAAAACTATGGTTATTATATGGAATTCCCCCTCTTCCCCCACTCCTGTCACCTCCATTATGTCATTTGGATCTTTCGGAGGCCCTCGGGACTCTAGCCTCACTTCAAATTGACTTCTGAAGACTTAGAAGGTGTCTTCGGAGAGGAAGTATAGAAGTATAGAAGAGAAGAGGTTTCTTGACGGGTTTTGGGCACTTGGAAGGTGCGAAAATCCACATGGGAGGTGGCTGGGGATGTGTGGAATCATCGCGACGTTTCACAACCGCAACCGATTCTTATGTTGTTGCCAAACGTCGCAGTTGAAAAGGGAACTTGAACAAGTTGCGAAACGTCGGGGTCCTTGAAAATCTTAGTTTGCAACGTTTCGGGGAACCCCGACGAAACGTCGCTCCACATCAACTCGTCCGTGGTTACCAAACGTCGCGGTTTTCCAAAATCTCACTTTTCAAAGCAGTTGCGAATCGTCGGGGTGCTCTACTCCACCGTGGGGGGCTCGCAATCAAATGACACACACTGTTTTTGATGAATATTTGGCTGCGTACCTTTAATTTGTTTTCAGTGAAAATTAGCCATCTAGCTTTAGCTATTTTGGCAACACCGACGTTTCGCAACTATGCTCAAAACGTCAGCTTTTCAAGGGAATTTTGAAACAAAACGGAAAGCGACGAAACGGTTGCGAAACGTCGGGGTGCCGGAAAATTGCATTTTCAAATCCAAACTTCATCAAGAAGTTCATGGTCCTTTACATGAGGATGTTAGGAATGGAACGGATGAATATGACTAATTTGCGGCGTTGAATTTGGAATTTGGAGTCCCCTTCTTCCGAAAATTTACATAATGAAATGGTGAACACCCCTTCCCTTCCCCCCTCGCCCCCTTCTGATTGATGAAAAGAGGAGGAAGGGGAAGGGGGGGAGGTGAGAAAGGAAATGATGAAGAGCGTGCAAATTAGGCATCCAATTTGAGACCTCTAGGGGAGTTGAAAATGAGATTGTCCTTGCCTAAGCCTTACATAGCAAGCTTTCCTAAGGTATGCCTGAGCTAGGCCTTGCCCATGCCTAACTTAAGAATCCCCTGCCGGAACAAACCTTGCCTAGTCCTTACCTAACCCTGAAATCGAACTAAGTAGGTTCTGACGCAATGCCTGGTCTATTCCTGGGGAACAGATGTTTCAAGACAAGGCGATTCAACAGCGGTTTGCTCTAGGGATCCTTTGAATTGATATTGACTGATAAGCAGTGATACCTATACCAATACGTATGATGATCAAAGGTTTCACGCTATCAATCATCATAAGGGCATGAATGACATCACGAATACTATAGGACCCTTATCACCTTATCAGTCGGTCGGTCGGCTCTTTTCTGTCTTATTGTTTGCCCCAGGACTAGGCAAGGATTGTGTAAGGACTGAGTCAGTTCTATTCTAGGCTGGCATGCCCAAGGCTAAATTAGGCTAAGTTAGGCTTAGGCAAGACTTAGGTCAGCCATGCCTCAACAGGGTCCTGAGCCGATGTGACATCACCCTATGTGTATCCTTATCATGGTGCCGTCGGCCGCCCATGTTTTTCCATGTTTTTTGCCCATTCTCCTATCACAATTTGATATCTAATCTGATGATTCGCTAGCAGGGTCCCCATGGGACCAAATTGCGAATTAACGCATCGCAAATGCGTTTTTTCCCCTTGAAAACTGATTTTCCCATGGAAAAACGGGAAAATAGAACAAAAAGAGCGAAATTTTTGGAAGAAGCGGGATCCATTCATATACACAAACTCATTTGTCATTTTTCTCCTCCCTTCTCGGCGTCATGGGATTATAAGGGAAAGCCGAGAGGGGTTTTAAATGGACGGGAAGACGCGGAATTGGGAAGGAAGTGAAAACCAGAACCGGCAAAGGGAGAAATTATAGTTTGAAGTGAAAAAAAAGACACGGCGTGAAAAAAAGAAACCCACGTTCAAACGCCCGCGCTTTTGCTAAAAAGGGAGCGGCTACGGAATATCGGAGCGTTGTAATTTTTTCTTCTTGAAATATTTTGAAAAATCAGTCAGAAAGACGAATTTTTGAGGGGAAATTGATAAATTCTGATGAATTCAGTATATAAGCAATTAATCATGGCTGAATTATACTGGTTTTCGACATTTTTGGCTAAAATTTTGCCAAAGAAATAATTTTTTTACCTATGAAATGTTGCAAGTGTGCTCCGATGATAAAATTACGGTTACACTCGCTTTTGCCCGCGAAAAACGTCGTTTGAATTTTGCAACGCTCAAGCGCTACGATTTACACGCCGTGAAAGAGAAAAAAATGATTTTTTTTTGAAATTCAAAATTTTGCAGTTTGGACTGGAACGATCGCGCGTATCTGGATGGAAACACGTTCGGATCGATGGATAGTCATGATTGGCAGGCACCCAGGTGGGAATTTTCAGAAGTTTTCGCTTTTTCGAGTCTGAAAATCTAAAAATCGGAATATGTATGTGAAATTGCGTAATTTATAAGGTTTTGGGGGTCTGTGGACCTGGCATCACATCATCTCACGACATTTTGGGTTTTTCAGTCAATTTTAAAAGAAATTTTCGATTTTTTCGGTTTTTTCTTTGTTTTCTTTGATTTTTCTGTGATTTTAGATGAAAATATAGATTTTTAAATTCTATTAAAACTTTTTGATGCTAAAATTCTACGAAATTGAAGAAAAATGGAAAAATTCAGTTTTCTCGAATTTTTTCCGTTTTTTCCTTTTTTTCTTAGTTTTTTTGTGATTTTGTATGATATAATTGATTTTTAATTTGAAAAGGTCAGTTTTCATCTGAAAATTCTGCGAAATTCAGACGAAATTGAGGGAAAAATGGAAAAATTCAATTTTCTCGATTTTTCGGGTTTTTCCTCTTTTTCTTCAATTTTTTTGTCATTTCAGATACAAATATTGATTTTTCAACTCTAAAACTGTACTTTTGTGTTAAAGTTCTGCGAAATTCTGACGAAATTAAAGACAAAAAAGAAAATGAAAAAAATTCTGCCAAAAATTGAAATTTTAGAAAAAAAAATTTCCTGATTTTTTTCGCCGAGTAAAAATGAGTTCAGTTTGTCAAATTATTTTCCAATTGACTATACAACCATTATAATTTGCAGATTGGTGGCCGGCGAATGGAGCACTTGCTCGTCATCATGCGGCACGGGAGTCATGTCTCGGACCGTCGAATGCGTCGCCGTCAATCCGATTTCATCGGCGCCCATCAAGTTGCCAATGTCAGAGTGTCAAGGTATACTTCTTTTTTTCTGAATTTGGTGTTGTGGGAAAAAATGAGCCGAAATGACCGATTTTTGGGGAATGTTGACATTTTGATGATCGATTAAGAAAAATGTGGAAAAAGTGAAGTTTTTGCATTTTTAAGACGATTTAGACGATTCCGAGGCCTAAAATTAGATTACAATCATAAATCATAGAAAACAACAAAAGTTAAACTGAAAATTTTATCGCAATTTGGTAATTTTCAATTTTTACTCAAAAATGGCGATTTTCACTTTTTTCCCCAGTTTTCTATGATTCTTATGTGATTTTAGACCTTGTAGTCGTCTATTCAATGCCAAATTTCACTTTTCCACCAAACGTTTCATCGGTTGCGAAATGTCGCGGTTTCGAGAAGTTCCGGATCCCGATGGTCAAATTTTGCTGAAAATTGGCTCTTGAAACTCCAATTCGAGCAAAAAACCGCCAAGTTGAAGCAAATGTATCACCCAGAATCTCAGAATCCCAAATCCCCACAAAAAACTTCATATTTCACTCGGGAATTTTCGGATTTTTTTTCGCCACTTTTGAGCGACATTCATCATGAAAGAATGAATGAATGAGGGAATGCTCGAGTGAGTCTTTTGAACGAAAGTGTCGTCTCAAAATCTCGCTTTCTCGGAGTCGCGGAAGACGCGAAAAGATCGAATTTGAGATTACTTTCATCATGTGTCAGCGAGCCAGGAGGGGGAAAAGGGGGAGAAGGAGCATAATTAATGAGAGGGGGATTTGTGGCAAGGAAAATGGGAAGGGAGAGGTGTTTTTTGAGAAGAAGGGGGTTTCTCGGTCGAAAATTGAGAAAATTGAGCCATTTTTTAGTGGAACTGGGTTACGGTAGCTCCGGAACTGTGCAAACACCTTGAAGACAAGTTGCGGACTTTGCAACTACCTTACCCAATTCATGATGGGTTGCGGTATGTGAAACGCAACATTGCGGACATTCAGAGCTACGATAACCAAAAAATAACCAAAAAATGCGATTTTTTAGTGAATACTGGGTTACGGTAACTTTGGAACTGTGTAAACACCAGCACGTAACATTGCGGACACTCAAAGCTACAGTAACCTAAAATTGACCAAAAAATTGCGAAATTTCAGCTATTTTTTAGTGAAATTGGGTTACGGTAGCCTGGGGAGCCGTGTAAACACCAGCACCGCAAGTTGCGGACTTTGTAGCTACAGTAATCTAAAAATAACCAAAAATTGCGAAATTTGAGTTATTTTCCAGCAAAATTGGGTTACGGTAGCTCGGGAACTGTGCAGGCAGCAACACGCAATATTGCGGATGCTCAAAGCTACAGTATCCTAACAATAACCAAAAATTGCAAAATTTGAGCTATTGTTTTAGTGAAATTGGGTTACGGTAGCTTGGGGAATGTGTAGACACCTCAGAGCTACAGTAATCTACCTAACACTCTACAATTCCAGGTCAAGAACAACCGAAACTCTTCGAATCTTGCGAAGTTCGTTCGTGTCCGTTGCAAGAGGACGCCAAACTGACTGAAGACGAGGCGCCGTTCCAATGGAGATACGGTGACTGGACGCAGTGCAGTGCGAGTTGTCTGGGAGGTTTGTGACGATGCGACGTTTCGCAACCACCACCAGAGATGGGCGCGCTTGTCGCTCTGGGACAGCTATTTTCGCCAATTTTAGCTCTGGAGCTGCCGATAGAGAAATTTTGATCTCTGCGTCTCTCACATCGGCACACTCTCGTCTAAAGTTGCACTTTACGCGGCGTAAATTACGCCGGTTTCTTCGGCGACGCGAGGGACAGTTCGCGCCCATCTCTGACCACCACAACATCATAAAACACAAATCGAATTGGTTGCTTTCAGGAAAACAAAAAGCTGCTCTGAAGTGCATCCAAGTGGCCACTGCGAAATCCGTGCAATGGTCCCAATGCGACGCGCGTCGTCGTCCGCCAGAAAAGAGCCGCCCGTGCAACCAGCACCCCTGCCCGCCATTCTGGCTGACTTCCAAGTTCTCCGAGTGCTCGGCGAGTTGCGGATCGGGAACCGCCCGTCGAAGTGTCAAATGCGCGCAGACTGTGAGCAAGACGGACGGTGCCGATGCGCATATCATTTTGAGGGATGACCGGTGTCATTTGAAGAAGCCGATGGAGTCGGACGTTTGCAATGTGGTCGCGTGCCCGCCGACTTGGGTGGTAAGTGCGCTCCATCGCTCCATTGGACTATTCAAAAGATTTTGAATTTTTAGACCGCCCAATGGACGGAATGCTCTAGATCGTGCGATTCGGGAGAACGACGTCGTCAAGTGTGGTGTGAGATTAAGGACTCGCGCGGGAAAACTGTTCGCCGTCCGGATGTTGAATGCGACGCGGCAACCAAGCCGCAGACCGTCGAAGTGTGCTCTTTTGGCTCTTGTTCGCGACCGGAACTGCTCACGAATCGGGTATTCGAGCAGCATCAGGAGCAGAAGAAACTGACGTTGGGGATCGGAGGAGTGGCGACTCTCTACCAGGGAACGAGCATCAAGATCAAGTGCCCGGCGAAGAAGTTTGACAAGAAGAAGATTTACTGGAGGAAGAATGGGAAACGGATTCGCAATGATGCGCATATTAAGGTGTCGGCGAACGGCAATCTTCGAGTTTTTCACGCTCGGATGGAAGATGCGGGGGTTTACGAGTGCTTTACGGACAAGTTGCAAGGCAATGTCACGCTCAATTTCAAGTACCGCGATTTCCCGGCGACTCGAGACTTTTCTCAGAAGCTACCCTCTCAAAATCAGAAAATCTCAAAATCCGAGCAGCAGCAGCAGCAGCAAAATCGAATCCCTTCCACTGATAACTCTAACACTGATAAGGGCTCCGTGTTGCATAAGATGAACGTCTCGCTGATCGAGGCTCTGCTGTCCGCTCCGAACGACGAGAAAGCCAAGGAGCAGTTGAGGAAGTACGGCAACGAGTTGGTGGCGCGGTGGGATATCGGACATTGGTCAGAGTGTCGACAGAAGACGTGCCACGTGGCAGGGTATCAGGTGAGTGCTGATGGGCGGTCCATTCCTATTTTCACTGGCACCTCCAGGACGCGACGTTTCGCAACTGTGGTGAAGCGAAAGTTGCGAAACGTTACAGTTAGGGGAAAGTTGCGAAACGTTACAGTCGCAAAATGAAAAGTTGCGAAGCGTCGGGGTCTCTTCCCAGTGGAAGTTCCCACTACCAATCACCAACCAACCATCCATCAATTCCCCAAATTCAGGCCCGAAACCTCCAATGCAAAGTGACTCTTCACGGCGAGACCCGATCCGTCGACCCGTCGATCTGCGACTCTCTCGCCTCCGTCCGTCCACCCGAAACCCGCCCATGCCACCGTGAAGACTGCCCGAGATGGGAAGCTTCTCCGTGGAGCGAATGCTCGTCGCAGAGATGTGTCAGCAGCATGTTGGCGCACAAGCGGCGGAATGTCACGTGTCGGTACACGAACGGAACGGCGGTGGACATTGGACAGTGTGATATCACCAATCGGCCGACGACCACCATGGACTGTCCGAATCGTGAGTTTTTATAAAGAATCACAGGTCGGCTCCACTTCTTGAAAATCGTCGAAAATTAAGTCACACGATGAGAATAAGCCTAGTTCTAGGTTGAAAAATTGGCTACACGCTTTAATTTGTACTGAAAAATCCTCCTACACGCTTGATTCAAAAAGGGAGCCGACCTGTGCAAAGAATCATGAGCCAGTGGCAACGGAATTCGTTTTTTAAAAACTTTTTTCCAGAAAACTGCAAAGCCGAATGGCGAACTTCCGACTGGGGATCGTGCAGTTCGGAGTGCGGAACGGGCGGTGTCCAACTGCGTCTTCTCTCGTGCGTCTGGATATCTTCGGGTCGCCCGGCTGGACGGAACTGCGAACAGATGAGACGACCGCATTCGGCGAGGGCGTGTGTCGCCGACGAACCGCTGCCGCCGTGCATGCCGACGGCTAGTGCGTTGTATCAGAGAGGTATGTTGGTGGGGATGGATGATCTGAACATTTTGATTACTTGGGAAAGAGGGTCTCGCAGCGAAATGCCGATTTACGACGAGGGGGAAGGGGAATTTTTTGAAAATGTCAAATTAATTTTGGACCACGGACCGTAAATCGACATGAATCGTGAATCGACACTTAGAATTTTGAAAAAAAAAACATGGGATCGCACCGTAAATCGACACTTCTCGTAAATCGTACCTAACTGCTCTACGGAAAACAGCGATTCTAGATTCCCACAAAAAAAGAGAAACTCTCTGAGAATTTTGAACATAAAATCTGATTGTGAGCGTTCCGTAAATCGACACCTCGCGTAAATCTACACTGCTCGTAAATCGTCAATCCAACACTAAAAACGTGTTGAATTTTAAAAATATCGACCACTTTTCGACCATAAATTGATACTTCCCGTAAATCGACACTGCTCTACCCAAACAGCAATTCAGGATTTCCATTGAAAATCAACAACTATCTGAGAGTTTTGAAAAACTTGTTCAACGTTCGCTGCGAGACCCATCCGTCCGTCCCGATTGGCTGTTTTCTAATCCCACTTCCCTCCATCGATTTCTCTCAAATAAACCCGATCATTGCAGACTCATCGTGCCAAGACCAATCGCGCTTCTGTGACATTATCAAACTGTTCCACTCGTGAGTTTATATTTGTTTTTTTTTTTTTTTTCTTTCAATTCTCAATATTTACTTTTTGCGTTGAAGTTTATAAGAAAATTTCACACTTTTCGCACTTAAACAATCAAAATTCGTTCTCTTTTTATTATTGACTTTATTACTTATCAGTGATAAGTTATCACCGAAAACCTCATGATAGGGGTGTCAACAGAGCTTCTCTTTGAGTTTTGGATGTGATATGGTACTCTAATCGATTTTTGTTTGTTTTTCCAGTTGCGACTCGCTGGAAGTCCGTCAAAAATGCTGTTCTACGTGTACATTTGTCGAGCGAAAACGATTATAACAAAAAATTATTTAAAATTGAAAAAAAACAATTCTATGAACCAAAAATGCGATTTTTTTAAATTTTTATTTCCGAAAAAAAACGAAAAAAAATTTAATTTTTTTGTATCAAAAATTTCCGATTTTTCCTATTTATTTTCTATTTATTGCAATTATTGGATTGGTAAATAGTTTTGTAGCGTTGTATTATAGAAAATTTAAAATAAAAGAAATAAAATTTGAAATACAAAATTTTTTATTTTCAAAAAATTTTCCAAAAAAAAAGTTTTTAAAAAAAATCAAAAAATGTCAAACCCGAAGTGCAAAAATTGGTAAAATGTGCGTTTTGTGTGTGTCTGTGTGTGGGTGGGTGCTTGGCAAAAATCGGATTGGTCAGACGTTGCCTAAGCCTTGTCTAACCGGTAGGCAAGGTTTAGGTAACGGCTAGGTCAGTCCTTACCTAACTCTGACCCAGCCGTTGCCTAAAACTTGTCTAACCAGTAGGCAAGGCTTAGGCAACGTCTAGACAAGGTTTAGGTAACGACTAACCAAGGAGTGAGCAACAGCTGTTCAAGTTGCGATCCTTGGTCAGTCCTTACCTAACTCTGACCCAGCCGTTGCCTAAAACTTGTCTAACCAGTAGGCAAGGTTTAGACAACCGCTGGCTAAGAAAATTGCAATCCTTGCCTAGTCGTTGCCTAAACCTTGCCTAACCAGTTGGCAAGGTCTGACCAACTGTCTCTTCCGGTTTTTTACCGAGTTTTTGTCATTATTACATACATGGAAAAGGGGAAAGGGGCGTGGCCTAAAATCCCTTTAAAAAATTCAAAATTTAGGCAAAAAAGAACCGAACCGGAGCGTATAGTTGGAGAGAAAGTCGTCGAACAGCAAAAAAGAGAGAAAAGAGAGGAGAAGAGTGCCCGTTTTGATGAAAGAAGGATATAGTGTTGTGTGTGGGTGTGCAATGATGATGTTTCGAGTCGAAAAACGAGAAAAAAAACGGAGAAAGTGGACAGAAAAATGATAGGAAATGAAGGGAAAAGCGGAAAAATCGATATCTCGCTTATTTTCGAATGAGTCGAACGTACCAGCAGCTTGCTATTGAGGGAATTATCTGCAAAAAAAGGAATATGTATGTGAGTTTTTTATTTTTGGGTTACTGTAGTTTTGAAAGTCCGCAATCACTCAATTTTGTGTATTTTTTAGGTTTTTCCCTTTTTTTACTGATTTTTTGAATGTTGCGGGTTACTGTACTTTTGCAGGTCCGCAGTTTTGCGTTTATTACGGGATTTTCACTACTTTACAGATTTTTGAATTTTGTGAGTTACTTTACCCTCAAAATCTGCAATGTTATGCTGCTTACACTGTTCTATTGCTGCCGTAACTCCATTCTATCAATTCCCAGCTATTTTTTAAATTTCCGGGTTACTGTAGCCTCAAAGTCCGCAATTTTCCGTATTTTATGGTGCTTACACTGTTCTATAGCTACCGTAATCCGCCCTATCAATTTCCAGCTATTTTCCACATTGCCGGGTTACTGTACCCTTAATGTCCGCAATCTCGCGTATTTTTTTATTGTTTACACTGTTCCCTAGCTACCGTAACCTCCTCTCCCTCAATCTCCAACTATTTTCCACTTTTCCGGGTTACTGTACCCTCAAAGTCTGCATTTTTGCGTTCCCCATCTACCGTACCCACCTGTACAATGGCATTGGCAATGCACAGCCACGAGGCGACGTTCATCACGTGAAGCAGGTCATTCTGAAGCGGTTCGAGACACGTGTTCGTATAGTATGAAGGCGTCGGCCCTTCGAACGGATTCGCGCGGCACCGATCGATTTCCGATGGTATGCAGCTGGAAATTGGCGTGTAATTGGCGGATGCGCTGTTTTCAAACGAACCATGACTCGGGAATCAGACTCTTCGGCGCCTTCTGATGCATGTACCACTTGGACGTCTTCCAGATTTGAGCATCGTCGGTTCCGTTGACTCCGCAGCATTTGAACTGGAAAATGAAAATTGGGAGGTGGTGGATTACTGTAGATTCGAAAGTCTGCATCTACATATAGCTACCGTACTCACATTGGACTGCAGGGCGTCCCAGGACTCGGTGATTCCCTTCATGTCGTGTGTTCCGTACAGTTCGCGAAGCGATGTGAGCATTTTCAAGTTGAGCGGCGTGTAGTGAGTCAGCTGGTCGCGGAAGTTGAGTCCGATGAGGCCGCCGATGATCAGCATGACGGCGATGACGATCGAGGCAACGGCGCACTGAAAAATGGGGAGATTTTGGGGTGAAATGGGGAGGAGAGCGGTAGGCAAGGATTAGGCAAGGGCTGGACAGGCGATAAGCACGGATTATACAACTGGTAGGTAGGCAAGGACTAGGAAGGCAGTCGGTAAGCAAGGATTAGGCAAGGATTGGGCAAGAACTGGGCAACCGGTAGGTACGGGCTATCCAACGGCTAGGTAAGGATTAAGTGAAAAACCGGTAAGCATGGACTAGGTTGGCAAGAATTAGGCAACCGGTAGGCAAGGATTCGGCCAGGACTAGATAGCAAAAGGGTAGGTACGGACTAGGTTGGCAAGGATTAGGCAAGAACTGGGCAACTGGTAGGTAAGGATTAAGCAGGGGGAAGGGCTGGACAAGGATTGGGTAACCGGTGGGGATGGATGATCTTGGGTCTGGTTGTGAGGTAGGGGGGGGGGGTCTCAACGAAATTCCGATTAACGGGGGGGGAAGGGGATTTTCGGAAAATTTGAAAGAAAATTTTCGACCGCTGCGTAAATCGACACTTTCCGTAAATCGGCACTTAGAATTTTGAAGAAAACATTGGATCGCACCGTAAATCGACAGTATCCGTAAATCGTAAAATCCAACGGCTAGGCAAGGATTAGGTGGAAAACCGGTGAGCATGGACTAGGCAACCAGTAGGCAAGGACTAGGTTGGCAAGGACTAGACAAGGATTAGGCAAAGATTAAGTACGGACTAGATAAGCATTTGGCAAGGAGTGGGCAAGGGCTGGACAAGGATTGGGAAACCATTAAGCAACCGGTAGATTAGGATAAGGCAAGGACTACTCAACCCTCCCCTGTGCACTCACCGACGTCACAAAACAGCGCATCTCCTTGAAAATGGCATAGAAGCATATCAAATAGTTGAGAATCGACAGAATGCTGATGATCACCAGAATCCTGCCGACGTCGACGTACAGCGACGGCGAGACGAGTTCAGCGTACTGGGATCGGCGCGCCAACAGCCAGATACCGTAGCAGATGCACGCGATTGAGAAGAGCTGCAAGAGGGTTACTGTAGGTTGATGGGGTCCGCAATTGCGCGTGAACTATGGTGCATTGGTTGCATTTTGAAGTGTTCGTTGGGTGGAACACTTGAAAATTGCTCGCTCTTGTCTCTTTTTTTTGATTTTCTCACTGATTCTCTGCTATTCTTAGTTTGAGCCGTCTGCGTCTCCTATGTGGTGATTTGTTTGGTGATTTTGCTCATTTTTCGTTTCTTTCTCATAGAAATGATCAAAAGATGGTCAAAAGGTGGAGGAAAATTAGCGGAAGGGAGGATTTGGGTGGTTTTTGGTTTTTTTCGAAAGATTTTTTTGTTGGAAAATTTTTTTTTTTAATTTTTAGCTACTTAATTTTATTTTCAATTCAAATTTTGAAAACATATATTTTTTGATAGTTTAAAAATATCTGTTCAATTTTTAAAGAAATGTAAAAAAAAATTTAATTAAAAAATTTTTTGCAAAATTTTTTTTTTTCGTGCGAAATTCTATTTTTTTTAATTTTGGATTATTAATTATATTTGTATTTTTAAAAATTTAAATTTGGAAAATTTGAAAATGTCATCTCAAATTTAAAAAAAAAAAACTCGAAAAAAATTATGAAATTTTTTTTTTAATAGGAATTTTTTTTTCGAAATTCATTTTTTTTACTTTTGTAGTTTTTGTAGTTTCTTTTGAATTTTTAAAATTCAATTTACAATTAGAAAAATTTATTATGCATTGAACAATGTGAAAAATCGGATTTTAAAAGTTTCGGAAAAAAAATTGACAAATTTTTTTTCTAAATTTTTTCAATTTTTTTTAAATAGTTTTGATTTTTTTCTTTATCTTTTGTATTATCACTTCTTTAAAATTTGAAAACTCACAATCGATATCAACGCAGTGACAATATACGAGAATTTGACAGTTCGGCCTCGCGCACCATATGCACTTCCACCGAAAGCTCCCATTTTTTGTGGAATTTATCTGGAAAAATTGGATTTTATTTCAATTATTGACAATTGATAGGGAGATAGAGAATGATGAGAAACAAATGGTGAGAATGAAAAGAGAAAATTGAAAAAAACTGCCAACTTTTCAAGAAATGAACGAAAAATCAATATGTGTCATGTATTTTGCCCCATATCTCTGGAACGGTAAAAGATATCAAAATTAAGCCAACTAGAGAATTGTAGCACTTGATATTTTGCGTATTTCTGTAGTTGACCACTTTTTGATATCTCCTATCGTTTTTGAGATACGCAAGTTTTAATTTAGGGTAGATGCACCATATGGCGAGTTATGCTATGCACCATGTCAAGTTCCTAAGGCTATATCTCAAAAACGGTAAGAGATATCCAACAATGGTCAACAACAAAAATACGCAGAATATTAAGGGCTACAATTCTCTAGTTGACCACTTTTTGTTATCTCTTATCCATAACGAGATATTTGTCAAAATACATGTTCCTCGACTCAAAAAGTTTGAATTTTCTCGAAATTTTTCGAAAAATTGAACTTTGCCCACCGAAAATCGGTTTTTCGAATAGCTGAAGAAGCTAAAAGGACATGTGTAATCATTTCTTATCAATTATCAATAGCTGATCACTAAATGGATAGATTTCTTTGTTATCAAATCAGTGATACTGATATCGACATGTCATTTATCACACTTATCACTTTCTCTTGGATGACGGTTTTTTGATTGGGAATAAGGGAAAAAATGGGTGGTGAAAAATGAGAAATTGAAGGGGTAAATGGGATTTTTAGAAAAATTGGAAATTTTCGAATTTTCGAAAAAAAATTTCAAAATTTGAAAATTAAGTTAACATTTTTTAATTTAATTTTTTAATTTTTAGAACTGAATAGAATTAATTAATTTTGTTTTATATTTTGTTGAAATTTTAAAAAATAAAAAAATAATTTTTTTTTAAATTTTTGAAAATCGATTAATTTTTTTAATTTTTAATTTTTGATATTTTATTGAATTTTACTGTGGAAAAAATTTGAATAAAATGGAATAAAAAAAATAATTTTAAAAAGAAATTATATTTTTTTCAGTGAAATTTTAAAATAAAAAAATTTTAAAATTTTAAATATTTTATTTTTCCAATTGATAAAAATATAAATTTTCAAAAAATAAGTTGGAGAATTTAAAAAATAAAAATTTCAAAAAATGTGAAATTTAAAAAATTTAATTTTTGATTTTTGAAAAATAAATATTTAAATTTCGTTAAAAATCGTTTTTGAAAATTATTTTGAAATTTAAAATATTTTTTAAGTAATAAAAAATTTAGTTTCAAAGAAAATCAATCGAAAAAATTTTGAAAAAAAAATTAATTTTCGATTTTCGATTAAAAAAAATTATCCAATTTTTTTTCGAAAATTTCAAATTTTAAATTTTAAATTTTGAAAAAATAAATTATATAATATCTAAATATCTCTCTTTTTCATCTAGAAAAAAATCCGCCAATTCACATGGCATCTAATACGCGAAAAATATAAAAATATAGATAGATGAAAAATTGAGATATCTAGATAGGACAGAAAGAAGAAAATTCGAGAAAAATTCAAAAAAAAATTTCAAGAATTTGGCTGTCATCGTGTCATTAAAAAACAAAAAATGCGAGAAAGAAAAAGAAAAAGAGAAGGAGAGAAAGAGAGAAAGAAAAAAAAAACGAAGAAGAAGAAGAAGAATTCATAGGTATCTGTAGAATCTAGAAAAGAGAATAGACAGAAAGAAGAAGGAGAGAATTGGTGAGGAGGGGAAGGGGAAAACCGGTATGTAAGGTGGGGTGGCCTCCAATGACGACGACGTCTTCTGTATATCGACGTCTTCAGAAGCGGAGGAGGAAGCGGAGGAGGAGGAAGATGAAAAGAGAGACGAACTGAGTTTCGACGCGGCGCGAGCTCATCAAACTTACCTTTTAACCTGCCGCCCCCCTCGGCGCGGCGCATTCCCACAAAATAAATATTTGCCAGACTCATTTGATCACTTTTCAATTTCCCCCTCCTTTTTCTCCTCCTCCTCCTCCTCCTTCTCCATTCTTTTTCACCTATATATATTACCTCTTTCCATCCATCCATCCATCCAGCCCTCTTTCCCCCTTCTCCACCTCTCGCGCCCCGAATAGTTCGAAAAGTTCCTCAAAGAGAATGTGTGAAGAAGAGGAAGAAGGAAAAGACGAATAACTGGTAGAAGAAGAGTGTAAGGAGGAGGAGAAGAAGCAGACAACAGGAGAAGAACAACTGGTATTCAGATGATGGGAGGAAGCGACAACTGACGCTCGCCGCGCGGCGCGCAGGGTGGACGCTTTTAGATTCGGATTGATTTGAAGGGGGAAGCGGAGGGAATTGAATTGAATTGGATTGAGGCGGATTGAGGAACGAACGGATGGATGGATGTACGGTTGGCAATGTCCGCTTGGCATATGGCACGGAAGCGAATTCGGTGGATGTCTGTGTGAGGAAGCAACACGTATACAGTTTCGAAGGTGGATTGAGACATTTTGGAACTAAACTGCGACGTTTCGCAACCAGGACGTGGAATTTGGAAGATGAATGTACGGTTGGCATGGAATCAGAAAAGCAGAACCGCGACGCGACCGCAGCACACACTGTTTCAATGGTGGATGGATCGGACACTTTGAAACAGGACTGCGACGTTTCGGAACCTAGAAATATCAAATCCAGACAGCTTGAAACCGAGACATAGCGGAGAGAATTGAATTGAGGCGAATTGAGAAACGAACGAATGGATGGGATGGGTGCAATTTGAAAGATGAATGTACGGCTGGCATGGCAGGAATGCCGCGACGCGTACCGTGTCGGACACTTTGAAACTGGACTGCGACGTTTCGCATCCGGATAGCTTGAAACAAAGATATAGCAGAGGGAATTGAATTGAGGAACGAACGAATGGAAAAGTTGTGAATTTCTTGTTAAAGACGACCTATCCGCAACGCTATCAGTTTCCAGGACATTGAAACTGCGACATTTGGAAACCACGAAAGTCCTGGTTACCCCGACTCTAGCGTCTAGGTTACGGTAGATTTGTCAGAGAAAAATTACAACCAATTCCGATAGCGACCTTTGAAAAAAGACAATACCAAAGCAACAAAAAGAAGTGGAACAAAAAGGACAAGTTGAAGAATCTCACGTATACAGAGGGCAGAAACAGAAACATAAAAAGTGAACTGGTGGTGGCAAAATGTCTCAGAGGGGGGGTGTACTTTGGAATGCGTGTACATGATGTGTCTTGTGTTTGTGCAATATATTATTACCTTCTTGTTTATTGACTTCCGTCTGGTTTTGTAAGAAGAATAAGAACAATTTGAAATTCGAAAGGAATTTCGGAACAATTCCGGTTTTTCCTGCAGTATATTTCACACTTTCTTTTGTATCTCAAGAACGGTGCGTGATATTGAAAAATTGTCAACTAGAGAATTGTAGCCCTTGATATTCTACGTAATTTTGTAGTTGACAACTTTTTTAGATCTTGTATGGTTTTTGAGATATAGCAGTAGAAACTTAACATGGTGCAGCGCGTATATTGCCATATGGTGCATCTACCCTAAACTAAAACGTGCGTATCTCAAAAACTGTAAAAGATATTAAAAAGTGGTCAACTGCAAAAATACGCAAAATATTAAGAGCTACAACTCTTAAGTTGACCACTTTTTAGTATCTCTCATGGTTCCGGAGATATGGGGCAAAATAGATGAAACATGGTGCATAAAGGAAGGGCTTGCTTTGAAACTGATCATTTTGATGGATCAGTGCCAACTTTTTGAGTCGGAAATAGCAAATAAAGCTGGCAACTTGATAGGTATAGCAATGTGATAAGGGATAGATAAAGATTGAGATCAGAGAAAAAGATAAATACGAAAAAAGCATCAGAGTTTACCTTGGGAAATGCGTCGAATCGAAAAAGTCGAAAAACCGCGACGCGACCGCAACGCGTTGACTTCCGGCGGTTCCGCTTCATTCCAATTTATACCTTCTCATAGGCTCCGCCCCTTTTCACACTTCCCTAATGTTTATTTTGTGCACACCGGGACATACTGTCTTATCACCAACTAATCAGTCGACTTTTCCCCCTTTCTTCCGCATTTTTTGCTGGGAAAATGAAAATGGAAATGTTTTCATGTTTTTGTTGTTGCGGAAGTTGCGGAAGTTGGGAAATCGGAAATTGAGTCAACAATTTCGAGCGGAACGTGTGCATATTTCGAAATTCCTGGGTCTCGGTCAGGGTCAACTTAAATTTGGTGATATCTCGGTTACGGTAGGAGATATCAAAAAGTTGCCAACTGATAAATTGTAGCCCTTGCAATTCTGCGTATTTTTGTAGTTGACAACTTTTTGATAGCACTTACCGTTTTTGAGATGTAGCTGAAGAAACTCAACATGGTGCATCGCGTCGCTCGTAAATCTACACTAGAAGTGCACTAAACTAAAACGCGAGTATCTCTTCAGTGGTAAGAGATATTGAAAAGTTGTCAATTGTTAAAATGTTGTTCTTATTAATGTTATCATTTTATCAGTTGACAACATCTTTCCAAAGTTTCAAATTCCCGAGTTATAAAAGAAAAACAGTAGTACCATGTCAACTATCAATGATATCGAAAAGTTGTCAACTGATAAAACATTAAAAATACAATTTTCTACAACCCGAAGTTACAGTAACCCTACAGTAACCTCCAGTTTTCATCCAAAAATAATTTTGAAACTGATCATGGGGGTGTCCGTCAAATACACTTCTCACATTCTTCTTCCCGCGTACCCACGCGATTTTCGTCGAATTTTTCCTGATATTTACCTTCAATTTTCCACGTAGATTGGATTTCTCCCTCACCCACCCCTTCCAAACAAACAAACTTTTTGATCAAAAAAAAGCGAACAAAAGTTTTTCGAATTTTTTTTTCGATTCGACAACAAAGTGACCGCCGGCGACCAAATGGCGTCATAATTGACTGGTCAATAGTGTTTTTCTTGTGGAAATTGAAAAACAAATAGAACAATGTGTTTTTGTTTGTTTTTCAGTTTAAAATGGAATATGGTACTCGAAAACATGCGAAATTCGGTGATTTTCGACTATTTTTCAACTTGAGCATTGAAAATCGGCTATAACTCGAGAATGATAAAAGATATCAAAAAGTTGTTAACTAAAAAAATGATAAAACTGATAAGAACTACATTTTATCAGTTGACAACTTTTTGATATCTCTCATCACTAAAGAGATACGCGCGTTTTAAGTCGGTGCAGATTTTGTGTAGATTTACTCGCTTCGCTATGCACCATGTTGAGTTCTTTCTACTATATCTCAAAAGCGGTACGAGATATGAAAAAGTTGTCAACTACAAAAATACGCAGAATATCAGGGACTACAACTTATCAGTTGACAACTTTTTGATATCACTGCTCATTATCAAGTTATCAGTGACGGAAACTAGCAAAATCAAAAAATTGGCATCTAGCATCAAAAATTCCGAAAAACAAAGAAACAAAAAATTTTAGGTCAAACTACAGTACCCCGGGTTACTGTAGTTTGACGTGTTTACGTGTATTGAACAAAAAAATAAAAAAATTGAAAAAAATTGAGAAAATGAGAAAACCAACAAATATTTATTCACCTAGACAATATTTACCGCCCAAATATGTATGCGGAGCAAATACATTATATTGAAAGACTGTTGTTATTGTTATTTGAACACAAATCTTATCAGTTTATCAGCAAATCACTGATAAAAACGAGTCAAGCTTCGACTGGAACTAATCGATTCGGTTGGATGGTTCCGTGGGTGACACGTTGCTCGTAGAAGCGATGGCCGTTGGCGGTACGTTTGAATTCGAAGGAACGGTCTCTGGAAATTGATAGTGATATGGTACAATAACTAGAAAATTGAATTCTGATCAGTTTATCAGTTTACCGATTTTTGATAGCTCTTCTGGGAGCGGAGATAGGTTTGGAAACCTAGAATTGGAGAAAATCGCTGATAACTCGGGAATTATAAGAGATATCGAAAAGTTGTCAACTGATAAAATGATAACACTGATAAGAGCTACATTTTATCAGTTGACAACATTTCCGTATCTCTTATCACTAAAGAGATACGCAAGTTTTAATTTAATGCACATTTAGTGTAGATTTACGAGCGACGCGATGCACCATGTTGAGTGCCTTTTGCTATATCTCAAGAACGGTACGAGATATCAAAAAGTTGTCAATTACAAAAATGCGCAGAATTGCAAGGGCTACAATTCTCTAGTTGGCTGAATTTTGAAATCTCCTACAGTAACCCAGATATCAAAGGTTTTATTGCTTATCACTCCTTATCACTCACCTCCTACTCAAAACCTTCTCCGCCGGACAGATATCCACGTGTTTTTCGATGAAATCACTGTGCTGCGTGGACTCTCCATAAAACTGACCAGTGCCAACCGTCAACTCGTCTTTCGTCCGTTGTTGTGGCAGTTTTTCGGCTGAAATGAGGGTGGAAGTGGAAATTATGAAAAATGTGCATTTTTGCGTGAGACTGGCTACAGTAACCCTTTCCCTTTAAAACCTTACCATTCTTCATTTGGAATCCGTCCTGATAAGTGGTATTGGCATCGAAGCGGGAGAGATGGGAACCGCTCATAGAGTCATCACGGGGCTTCACGTTTATCACTCTGAAAAACGGATAGAGGCAATATTATATATCAAGGTGTCCCGGGAAAAAAGAGTTTTTTCCAAAGTTCGGCCACCGTGCGAAACCTAGGCCACCTGGTGTAGATTTACGGGAGTCGGTCAGCAATCGGTTCGATTTTACGCCTTTTTACAGCGAATTTCGCAGATTTTTCGCAGATTTTTCTCGTTTTTCATGTAAATTTCGCGTTTTTTTTTAAATTGTTTTTTTAACCTCACAGTCAGTGATAATTAAAATCTAGTTTCAATCGCGTTTTCATCGATTTTTCCAGGTTTTTGCAAACCGGAGTTTCCGAATCAAAAATTTGGGCTGAATTTCTCAAATTTTGCCGATTTTCCCATTTTTCCCGGAATTTGGGCCTTTTCTAGGCATTTTTATTACTCAATAGCCTGCAAATGTTGTTTTTCTTCGAGTTTTCGTAAATTCTGACGGGATATTTTTAGTTTTTATGAGAAAAATCCAATTTTTCGAAATTCGAAGCGGAATTGGTGAAAATGGTCGATTTTAACAGTTGTTTCTGGAATAAACAAGTACGTTTCCAAATAAATAAGGGACAAAACCGAGAAAATTCGGAGAAAAAACGGGAAAATCGGCAAAATTTGTGAATATTTGAGAAAATCGGTTTTTTTGACGCGAAAACTGGAAAAAACGTGCAAAATCTATGAAGACGCGTTTGAAATCAGATTTTTACTTCAATTGAACAAAAAAAACAGTGAAAAAGTGGAAAATTTAGAAGAAAACCCGGGAAATCAAAATTTGAGAAATTCAGCTTAAATTTTTTGACTCGGAAACTCAAATTCGCAAAAACGAAGAAAAATCAATAAAGCTGCGATTGAAACTAGATTTTAAATATTATCTGTTTTTCAAATGGTGACAGTTGGGCGCTGGGGGCGTGGCTTGAGTCTCGCCACGCGTGAGCGCAGTGAGTGCAGTGAGCGCACCTGTGAGCGGTTTGCGTTCGAATTTAAAATTTAAATTCGAACGCAAACCGCTCACAGGTGCGCTCACTGCACTCACTGCGCTCACGCGTGGCGAGACTCAAGCCACGCCTTCAGCGCCCAACTGTCACCATTTGAAAAACAGATAATATTACTGAGGTGAAAAATAGCGAAAAAGTGCGAAATTTCGAAGAAAAACCGGGAAATCGAAAAATCGGCGAAATTCGCTGTAAAATAGCGTAAAATCGAACCAATTCCCGACTGCCTCCCGTAAATCTACACCCAGCTGGCCTAGGTTTCGCACGGTGGGCGAAATTTGGAAAAACTCATCTCCTTTGGCGTGAAATGTATAGTACAGGCACTGATAAGGAAAAGAAATGGATCTTTTCAACCTTTCAACCTTGAAAAGTTGTTTTTCGCATCGCTTCTTTCTCAAATCCAATTAAAAAGTGACAGGACAGACACATAGAGGACCGAAGGGTAATACCATTACTCATCATCACGACGCGACGTCACAATGGAATTCCCCTGAATTCCATTTCCCCCTCTTTTACCCACCTCACATGCGGTTTCTGAACGAAATCGGCGCGTTGTGTACTGTTCGCGTCGAATTTGGCCGCCGAGGGACCGAGCAGATTGCTGGACGACGCTGGTCGGGTGATTCCCGGCTTTTCGGCGGATTTCCGGACGTAGTCGGCTCGATTTGTCGATAAAACCAGGAACGGACTGCCCGTCGGCAGCAGAACTTCGTCGGCGGCTCGGATTGGGATGGTACGGGTGGTCTGGGAAGGAAACTTGAGATTTATCTTGGTAACGGTGGGAGATATCAAAAAGTTGTCAACTGGGGAATTGTAGCCCTTGAAATTCTGCGTATTTTTGTAATTGACAACTTTTTGATATCTCCTACCGTTTTTGAGATACACAAGTTTTAGTTTGGCGTGTTTGGTGATGCACCATATAGCCAGCATGTTAAGTTCTCCCAGATATATATCGTTAATGGTGAGAGATATCAAAAAGTGGTCAACTAGAAAATTGTAGCTTTTGCTATTTTGCGTATCTTTGTAATTGACAACATTTTGATATCTCGTACCGTTTAGCTGTAGGAACTCAACGTGGTGCATCGAGTCGTTTGACCCACGGATCCCACGGTCAGATCCCGATTTCAATAGGTTTTTTTTTTCAAACTATTCAATTTTTTGAATTTTTTTTGTTATTTTCTGGTTGTCGCGAGACCCAAAGTCAAACTACAGTATTCCTTGGGATACGGTACCCACCTGTTTCCTATCGAAATCCGCGCGATTAGTGGTCGTATCGTAGAACGGTCCGGCTGACAACCGACGATCCGTCAGACTTCTGGGGGCAATTGGTGAGCGGTCCGCCTAAAAAATTTGAACAAAAATTTGCTTTGGTGATATCAGTTTTTGATGAATATCAGTGAGAGTACCATGTTTTCTATGTACGCTATGGTTTTTGTTTTTTAATTTTCTTATTTTCCTCTGTAACTCGAGAATTTGAGTAGATAGAAAAAAGTTGTCAACTGATAAAATGATCAGCTTGACATTCTCTACAAGCTGATCACTTCTTCCTATCTCCAGTGCTTATCAAGTTATCACCGCATCAAAGTAGGCATACCTGTTTCTGATCGTAATCCGCCTTGTTCGTAGTGGTTCCCGCGAATGGTCCGGTGAACATTTCAGTGGAAGTTGGTCCTCGGAAAATTCCGCTTCTCTCAGCCTACAGTAATCCGTTGGGTGACTGTAGCTAGCCAGGCTCCGCCCCTTACCTGCTTCCTATCAAAGTCCGACTTGTTAGTAGTGGTTCCAGCGAAAGGTCCCGAGAAGATTTGAGCGTCTTGAGGGCCACGGAATGCTCCGGAACGGGGATCCTAAGTATGAAAATGAAACTGAATGGGGAGTTCGGTAGAGCGCACTTACTCCCTTATAGTCGAAATCGGTTTTTTGAGTGGTTGCCCCGTCGAAATCGCCCGTTTGAAGACCATTTGTAGCGGGACGAAGGGCCGGTTGACGCGTCGTCTAGAATATTGATAAGCTGATATGCTGATAACATATTTCATAGCCCAGAGAAAGAGTTTTTCCATAGTTCGGCTACCTTGCGAAACCTAGGCCAGCTGGGGTAGATTTACGGGAGGGGGGTCAGCAATTTTTTCGTTTTCAAGCAATTTTCGCCGATTTTTCACGTTTTTCATTGAAATTTCGCACTTTGTGGCTATTTAGCTAGCTAGCTCGGCTCCGCCCATTTGACTCACCATCTTCCTATCGAAATCCGACTTGTTAGTGGTCGTTCCGGCGAACGGTCCCTGTCCCGAGAAGATTTCCGTGTTTGCCGGGGGTCCTCTGTGATTTGCGCTTCTTTCGGCCTAAAACGAGAGTCCAAGGTTACTGTAGTTCACTGGAGCGCACTTTCTACTCTACGATTATCTACTCTGTTCACCTGCTGCTTCTCATCGTAATCCGCCTTGTTGGTAGTGGTTCCGGCGAATGGTCCCGAGAAGATTTGCGAGTCGTTCGGGCCTTTGAGAAGTTGGGAACGGGCGGCCTAGAAAGATTACTGTAAAAATACAGTATCCCGGGTTACTGTACCTGTTTCTGATCGTAATCCGCTTTATTCGTAGTGGTTCCCGCGAATGGTCCCGAGAAGATTTGAGCGTCCGTGGCTCCCCGAATGATACCATTTCTCTCGGCCTATAATAGGATTACTGTACCTTGACCTTGGATTACGGTAGTTTTTGTTATGGTACCTGTTTCTCATCAAAATCCGCCTTGTTAGTTGTCACTCCGTTGAACGGTCCTTGAAACATGTTCGTGCCAGTTGGTCCGCGCAGGATACCACTTCTCTCGGCCTGCATAACTCGGGAATTTGAATAGATAGAGAAAAGTTGTCAACTGATAAAGTGATAAGCTAAATGTTCTTTACAAATTGTTAGTTGACAATTTTTTGATAACACGCAAGGTTATCGAGTTAACCGCTGAGTTACCACATGATTAGTGATAGTTGAACGAAAAAAGGCATTATTATTACTAGAATTTAGTTTTCTTACTGTAACTCGAGAATTTGATTTTTCGGAAAAAAGTTGTCAACTGATAAAATGATCAGCTCACCATTCTCTACAAGTTATCAGTTAATCACTTTTTCCTATCACCAATGCTTATCAAGTTATCAGCCAAGCAAACTAAGCATACCTGTTTCTGATCGTAATCCGCCTTGTTCGTAGTGGTTCCCGCGAATGGTCCGGTGAACATTTCAGTGGAAGTTGGTCCTCGGAAAATTCCGCTTCTCTCAGCCTACAGTAATCCGTTGGGTTACTGTAGCTAGCTAGGCTCCGCCCATTTGACCTACCTGTTTCCGATCAAAGTCCGACTGGTTAGTAGTGGTTCCATCGAAAGGTCCCGAGAAGATTTGGGCGTCTTGAGGGCCACGGAATGCTGCTCCGGAACGGGGATCCTTGAATGAAAATGAAACTGAGCAATGGGGAGTTCGGTAGAGCGCACTTACTCCCTTATAGTCGAAATCGGTTTTTTGAGTGGTTGCCCCGTCGAAATTGCCCTTTTGAAGACCATTTGTAGCGGGACGAAGGGCCGGCTGACGGTTCACCTAGAAAATTGATAAGCTGATAAGCTGATAACGCTCTGATAACCTTTTTTCCCTGAAAATCCGACTTATTCGTCGTTTCGCCGACGAATTCCCCGGAACCATCCAGTTGGCTGTCGACGAACTTGAACGGGGCATTTCGGGAGACCTGGAATTGGATTTTAGTGATAAAAACTGATAAAACTGACTTTTTTCGCATTATAATCCTGCAGATTGATTGTAGTTCCGTCGAAATCGCCATCCGACAAAAACGTGGCGTTTTGAGATTTCGCAACTTTTTCTCTGAGTTTTTCAATTTTTTTCCGTCGAAAATCAACTATAGACAAAATCGGATTGCAAATTCGGCAATCCCGCAAAAAATCGACCCAGAATCCAATTTTCCCGACGTTTTCCGCGCCATTTTCCATTTCTGTGCATTTGCGCGTAAGGTCTGGCGCCAGGGGCTGCCTACAGTAATCCTCACCTCGGCGCCTGCTTCTGCGGGTACTGCATACCGTACTCTGTTTGATTTTCTTCGATGCCGTTGCCAAATCCCAGATCGGCATCGACGTGTTCGCATTTATGACGACTAAAATTTTTTTTTTTTCAAAATTTTTTCAATTTTTTTTTGAAAAACGTTTTGATTATCACTTTCTTACAGCTCTAATTGATTGAAAAATTGAAAAAAATCGATTACGATACTCAAAAAGTGTGCAATATGTCGTTTCCGTGAACGCACACACTTGAAGCTACAGTAACCCGCCGAAAAACACCCACCCGCACTGGCAAATTTGACAGATGCACTTTTCGACTGTCCGCGTCTCCGCCATTGTTCTGGAAATCTGAAAATTTAAAAATTTGGAAATTTCGGGTCTCGCCGCGATTTTGACCACTTTGACTCATGTATTTTGACCCATATCTCAGTAACCATAAGAGTTATCAAAAAATGATCTACTAGAGAATTGTAGCCCTTGAAATTTTGCGTATTTTTGTAGTTGACCACTTTTTGATATGTTTAATAGTTTTTGAGATCCGCACGTTTTAGTTTAGGGTAGATGCACCATATGGCAAGATATGCGCTGCACCATGTCAAGTTCCTACTGCTATATCTCAAAAACGGTACAAGTTATCAAAAAGTGTTCAACTGCAAAAATATGCGTACCATCAAGGGCTACAATTCTCTAGTTGACCATGTTTTGATATCTCTTATTGTTTCTGAGATATCTGTAAAAATGCATGTTACCCAAGGTAAGGTCAACTCGAAAATTGACGAAAATTGGCTAAAAAACGCAATTTTCACGATAAAAATCGCGAAAAAAAACCAAAAAAGTATAGCAAAAGCTCGACGAAAAAACTAGGGGAAGCGAGAGAAGTTTTTGATGGAAACAAAGCGGGAGCGCGCTTGGAAACGGATCTCCATGGACTCGGAGCGGCCGGGGAGGGGGAGGGGCCATAATAATTCATCGCGGTCCGCTGAGCAGCAGCACGCATTTCCGAAAAATCTCTTCGCTTCTTTTTTGTGCGCGCCGCACACATAATTGTCAGCAAAAAATGGCGAAAATTTGAGGGAAAAAGTACAATGGAAAAGCGGCTAAAAGTGGGGGAGGCGGCCAAGCGGGTTTTTTGGATTTTTGGTCGGTTAGGAGGGAATTTGAAGGAAATTTTTGTTGAATTAATGATTAAAATGTTGTTTTCCATTGTTTTCGGCGGTTTCCACAAGAAAATTGACTCGATATCCGCTGAAATCAGCTGAAAATTTCTGAAACTTGGAATTTAATTTAAATTTCTGGACTGGTTACGGTAGAAAATTTTATGTGCGTTGTTGCGTGACGGTGTTTGCGTACCAACTAAAAAAACTATATTTTTCTCCATTTTTTCGCTGTTTTTTCAGGTTTTTGCGACTTTTTTCCAGGTTTTTCAGGGTTTTTTTAGTTTAAATTTGTTGATTTATACTACTGGTAAGTGTTTTTGCCAGAAAATTCAGAGAAAATGCCGGTAAAAATGTGAAAAAATTGATTTTCGAAAAAAAAATGTTTTGCTGAAATTTGGTGAATTTCCGTGTTTTTTCTCCGTTTTTCTGTGTTTTTTTTGCTTCAAATGTGTTGATTCATATTGCTGGTAAGTGTTTTTGCTATAAAATTCAGCTCAATTCAGAGAAAATGCCGGTAAAATTGTGAAAAATTGAATTTTGAAAAAAAAAGTTTTTTTTTGTGAAATTTGGCGAAATCCCGTCTTTTTTTCCCTTCCAACAGTTTCAAAAGTGACACATGCACCCTGCGAACACATCAGAAATTGTCGAAACCAAACGGATAGAGAGAAAATTGCAATTTTTCTCTCTTCGGATGAGTAATCGCTCTTTCTCTCGAAACGTCAAAAAAATGTTGAAGAACAGCTGTTCTTTTGCCCTGATCAACGTCAGTTTTCTCAATTTCTCAATTTATTTGCGCTTTTTTGTTTATTTGCATAGCAATGCGAAAACACTATGAAAAACTGGGAATTGGCAGTTTCGTCTCGACGATTTGATTTGCCAACTTTTAATTGTGTTTGACCTTCGCTTTGTCAATTGTCAATTGTAGACTTGTAAAATCGACGGGAAACTCGATTTGGTATTGGTTTTTTGGTTTGCAAAATTGGAGAACGGAACTGTTACGAAATTGGTGGTTAATCGACGGTTTTTTCGTGAAAAATCGAGTCGAGTTGAATATTTGAATTAATTCCAGTTTGAACATCTTTCTGCAAAAATTAGGAAAATTGTGGTTTTTGTTTAAATTCAAGCGGCAAAAATTTCAAAATTAAAAAAAAAATTGGGTCTAAACACGAAAATCTTTTCTTGGTGTGGTGTTATCAATATCAGTGACAATGGAATTTTTCTGAAATTTTTTTCAATTGAATTTGCGTATTTTCGTTGCAAAATCCGAAAATCCAATTGAAAACAAATTTCAGAAAAATTTTATTGTCACTGATAGCACAATACCATGAATAGATTTTCGTGATGAGACCCGATTTTTTTTTATTTGGAAATTTTTGTCGTTTGAATTCAAATCCGCGATTCTTCCTGATTTTTGTAGAAAGCTAGAAATCTTTGAACTGGAATTTATTTGAATATTCAATTCTTCTCGATTTTTCAACAAAAAATTAGTTGATTAACCGCCGATTCCGCTACAGTTCCGTTCCGAATCCGTCACTCTTTGCTAGCCAAAAAGCCAGTGACTAATTGAATTTTTGTTGATTTTATTCGTTGCGGGACCCATAAATTTTGACTTTTTCGTTAAAGTGAAAATTATTTTTGTTATTTATCATCGAGATCATCAGCAAATATGTCCATCATCGTCTCGGCTCCTCGGCGCCCAAAAAAGTATCTTTTCTCTTGTTTTTTTGTGCTGCTCCTATCCTACTTTCTCCCCCCTTCCCTCCCTCTCTTCCCATTCCGATAGCGAAGGGGAGGGAGGGGAGGGGGCAGCTGTAAACAACACAGTGTCTCGCCGTCTGCGTCTCCTCGCGCGGCGCCACTCTCTCGTCGAAATGAGCGCGTCTCATGAACCACAATGACACTGGCCACCACACACGCGCCAACAAACATTTTTGAATTTTTGTTCGCAGTTTTTTGGGATTTTTAGGGTTTATTTCATAATTTTGGAATTTTTTTTCAGCTGAAATTGACGAGATAAACTGGCCGGGTGTTCATTCATTCATTCAGTGGAAAATTCAAATTTTAGGCCCATTTGCTAAATTTTGATTTTTCCGAATTTTTATTTCCAGTTTTCATTTTGTTTTTTGCAATTTTTAGGCTTTTTCCCGTTTTTTTTTTTCGAGTTTTCGAATTTTAAATTTTGGAAGAAAAAAAAAATTCAGATAGAAAAATTTCAATTTTTCTATCTTTTTTAAATTTTTTTGGCTGTCTCTAGGCATTTTGTCGTTTTTTTTGGAATTTGTAAATGATCAGTCAGTTTGATTTTTTCAATTTTTTTCCGCCTTTTTAAGCGCTTTTGAAAGGATTTTTTTGGTGATCGGTTAGACAGTTTTAGCATAAATAACTCTTGAAATTCCTGAAAATTTGAAAAATAAAAAATTTGAGAAAATTGGGATTTTTCCAGATTTTTTTTTTGAATTTTCACCTGTGATTTTCAAAAAATCCCTTAAAAATTGAAAAACTTCTATTTTTTTCCTCAATTTTTCCATATTCTTTTTTCATTTTTTTCCCGAGTAAACAACTTTTTTGTGGTGCTGTTTTTTGGTTTTTGATGCTTTCCGCCGATGAGTTCATCGACTAGTTGCCCGTTTTTTTCTTTATTTGGAATGAATAGAAAATTGCATTTTTTTTCCGTTTTTTTTTTTCTATTTTTCCCCCAAAAATTATCAAATTTTTGAGCAAATTGAACCGAGAAGTTTCGATTGCTTTTAATTTTTATTTTTCCGACGAAAATTTTCGCTGATTACTCGATTTTCGACAATCAGTGATAAGGAAGAAGGTAATGAACGATTTTGTTCTTTTGATCAGTAGAAATAGCAATTTCTCACCGAATTCTCGTGAAAAATTACTGAAAATTAGGGAAAATTTGATTTTCAATAATTTCAAAACCAAAATCGAACAAAAAATGATTGTTTATCATCAATATCATTTACTGATAACAAGTGCGTTTACAACTTCCCTTTCCTTCCATTTCCATCATTTTTCTCTATTTTTTTCTATTTTTTCCATTTTTTGGTGGCCATTACTCATCGTTTCCCCCAATAGTCCGTGTGTCTGCGAGGAGCAAACAATAATCTTTTTTTTGGGAAAATGTTGTTGTTGTGCGTCCCAAATCGACGAAAAAAGGAAACTTTGGAAAATTGGAAAAAACGGAAAAGATACAGCAAACTTTTGTTGTTTTTTCCGACTTTTTGTCGGGGTTTTTGCGCAATTTTATCTTCTTCTCCGTTTCTCGTTTCCAATGGATCGGAATCGTAACACTACAGTTCAGTTTTGTTTCGGAAACTGGGATTTTGAAGTTTTTCAAGTTTCTTCTTGGATATTCTGAAAATTACGACTTTTTCTGCGAATTTGAGGCATTCCGGGCCTATTTTGATGTCTAGGCATATATGTCTTGATTATGGGCTTGTTTCTTTTCATTTCTTTCAATTTTGCTTCAACTTGGCCGTTTTAGGCAGGTAAATTGGCGTCGTACGTTCGTTGAATACTCATATCAGCCAACCAGCTTACGCAGCCAATTTATCTTCCTAAGATGGTCGATTTGAAGCGTAATTGACAAAAATGACAAGCAACAAGCTCATAATCAAGTCATTTATGCCTAACCATCGAAATGGGTCCGGAATGCCTCAAATTCTAAATAAAAGTCGTATTTTTCAAGTTTTTCATGAAGAAACTTGAAAAACTTTAAAATCCCAATTTTCGAAACAAAAATTTATTGTAGTTTTATGATTCCGCTCCGTTGGAATCGAGGAACGGACAAGACGATAAACTCGCGCAAAAATCGACAAAAACTTGGAAAAACAACAAAAGTTTGCTGTATCTTTCTCGTTTTTTCCAATTTCCAAAGTTTTCCATTTCTCGTCGATTTCTTTCACAAACAACAACATTTTCCCAAAAAAAACCGATTATTGTTTGCTCCTCGCAGACACCTGGACTATAGGGGGAAACGATGAGTAGTAGACACCAAAAAATGAGCAAAAATTAAAATTAAAAAAATGAAGAAAATTGACGGAAATGGACGGAAAAGGAAGTTGTAAACGCACTTGTTATCAGTTAATGATATTGATGATAAACAATCGTTTTTTGTTCGATTTTGGTTTTGAAATCATTGAAAATCAAATTTTCCTCAATTGTCAGTGGTTTTCACGAAAATTCGGTGAGAAATTGCTATTTCTACTGATCAAACGAACAAAATCGTTGATTACTTTCTTCCTTATCACTGATTGTTGAGAATCGAGAAATCAGTGGAAATTTCCGTCGGAAAAATGAGAATTTAAAGAAATCGAAACTTCTAGGTTCAATTTGTCCAGAAGTTGGACAATTTTTGAGGGGAAAAATGGAAAAAATAGAAAAAAAAATTAATTTTCAATTCATTCCAAATCTAGAAAAAAACCAGGCAACTAGTCGATGAATTCATCGGCGGAAAACATCAAAAATCAAAAAAAAAACACCAAATTGTTTCAATTTATCGTTTTCCCTTTCTCCTGCTCAATTTTCCCGATTTCTTTGAATTTTCATCTGGAAACTGATGAACTGATAATGATTTTTCGCTTTTCAGAATGGTATTTGAATCGTTGGTTGCCGACCTGCTGAACAGGTTCCTCGGCGACTTTGTCGATAATCTCGACTCGTCTCAGCTCAATATTGGAATTTGGGGAGGTTCGTTTTGGAATTTTCCAAAAAAAAATATTAAAAATGGATAAAAATTCAAATTACTCTTCAGGAGATGTGAAACTCGACAATTTGCAAGTCAAAGAGACGGCTCTGGACGATTTCGATCTGCCGATCAAGCTGAAATACGGTTACCTATCGTCGCTGGTGCTGAAGATTCCGTGGAAGAATCTGTACAACGAGCCCGTCATCGCCACCATCGACGGACTCAATCTGATTGTGGTGCCGAACAAGGGAGTGGTGTACAGCGAGGAGAAGGCGGCGAAGAACATTCAGGAGATCAAGCAGAAGACGTTGGCGAGATTGGAGGAGGCGAGGAAGGAACGCAGAAAGCCCAAGGATCCGCAAGCGGACACGTTCGCCGAGAAGATGGTCACGCAGATTATCAAGAATTTGCAGGTGAATTGCGGTTTTATGCAATTTTTCGTCAAATTTGGTGTATTTGGCTATGATGAATGCGGAGTTTTTAAGCTACAGTATCCCGGAAACGTCATTTTCTGCAATTTTTCGGCAAATTCGGTGTTTTCGGCTGTTAATGTGGAGTTTTCAAGCTATAGTAACTCAAAACTGCGATTTTCTGCAACTTTTTGTCAAATTTAGTGTTTCTAGTGATAAATGCAGTTCTTTAGGCTTCAGTTACCCGAAATCAGCGTCATTCTCGATTTTCCGCACATTGTCGTAGATTATGGTGCATTTCGTGATGATCGTGTGTAAAAATGGGCGTGGCCGGTTACTGTGGACCCAAAAATCTAGGGAAAAACTTATTTTCACCGAAATCTAAACCCCCAAATACCTTCAAATTCCACTCATCTTTCCAGGTCTCCGTCTCCAACATCCATGTTCGTTTCGAGGACAAGTACACCAATCGCCACCGTCCGTTCGCCATGGGAGTCACTCTCGAGAAGCTGAACTTCAAGACGACCGACGAGAATTGGCAAGAGACGATTCACAAAGACGTCGTCAAGATCATCTACAAGCTGGTGTCGCTTCAGAATCTCGCCGTCTACTGGAACTCGTCGGCCGACTTCATTTCCGATCTGAGCGACAAGGAAGCGATTCGCAAGAAGCTGCAGGAGACGATTCACAATGGAAAGAACCGGCCGATCGGCTACAAGTACATTCTGGAGCCGATTCAGATGGAGGCGAAATTGAAGTTGAATCAGAAACCCGAGACGGACGGTTCGGGATGGACGATTCCGAAGATTGACTTGGCGGTGGACATGCAAGCACTGGCGCTGGCCATCGGCAAGTTCCAGTATCAGGACATTCTGCTGTTCCTGGAAGCTCAGGAACGGTTCAACGCCGCCGGACAGTATCTGAAGTATCGTCCGAATCTCAACGAGTTCAAGGGACACTATAAGACGTGGTGGCGATTTGCGTACACTGCAATTCTGGAGGAGAAGGTGCGGAGACGTCGCAGCAACTGGTCATGGGATCGGATGAAGAAGCATCGGGAACTGGTGAAGAAGTATCAGAAGGCATGGGTTCGACATCAGACGGAAGCGTCGCCGGGTGCCGACGTGGAGGCGACGATCAAGGAGGCGGAGAAGAAGTTGGACGTGTTCAATGTGAATGTGGCACGACAGCAAGCCGAGTTGGACATTGACAGACAAGGGCTGACGAGACAAGAGGATAAGCCGCAAGGATGGGTGGCGTGGGGAAAGAGTTGGTTCGGAGGAGGCGGCGGATCCGCACCGGCTGCTCCTGGAGCCGTCGCTGTCCAGAAGCCAAACGGAAAAGACATTGGATCCCAGTTCCAAGCAGCAATGACACCGGAAGAGAAGGTGAAACTGTTCGAGGCGATCGATTACCAGGAGAACATTCCGCCGACGAACTACCCGAAGGAGTTTGTGGAGAACAAGTTCGAGTTCAAACTGGGACAAGTCGCGATTGTGGTCGACGGTGCGGTGTCGATGCAGTTGTTGCAGTTGCAGGCTAGTGTGGAACAGCGACCGAGTGCCGGAGCCATGCAGTGAGTTTTTTTGGATTGCTAGCCATGGAATTGCAAGAAAAAACGGGGAAATTGCGATTTTCTAGCTTAAAAAGTGATTTTTAGAGCTAAAACTACCCTAAATCGACCAAAATTTGGGTTTTCTGCATTTGTTCGTCAAATGGCGCGCATTTGGCGGTTATTGCACACTTTTGAAGCTACAGTAACCCGAAATTAGCGCAAAACGCTATTTTTGAGCTACAACTACCCTAATCTCAGTTTTCTGCGTTTTTCCGTCAAATCAGATGTTTTTGGGGCATATTGCATATTTTAGAAGCTACAGTAACCCAAAATCGACAAATTCGATTTCAAAATCCGCAAAATCATCAATATTTCAGCGTCGAGTCGTCGATCCAACAACTGCGAATGGACGGTTGCGGTTCGGAGGTGATACGCGTCCGCGATCCATCAATCCCATGGATGTCGTTCCTGCTGGACACGAATCCGCTCAAAGGAGACTACGATCAGCTCGTCAAACTTGCCATCGCGCCGATCAACGTCAAGTATCAGGCACCAGCCATCAACAACGCGATCGACGTGTTCAAACCGCCCGAGTCGGTACGGCTGAATCAGCTGACGGCACTGGCGATGTCGCGATACGAAGAAGTCAAGGCGAGATCGGTGACGGGACTGGCGCACGCTGTGGAGCATCGCTCGCGATTGGTACTCGATGTGCAGATTCAGCCCGCTCGAGTTTACATCTCCGAGGGCGGCACCTACAACTCGGACAAGCCCACTTTGCTCGCGGATCTCGGACTGTTATCAGTGGTTACTGTAGACACGTCATCAGTGAAGACGGACGGTATGGACAAGTTGGCGGCTCTGATGGAAAAGGCGTACGATCGATTCCACGTGAAGCTGTCGAATGTGGTGATTGCATTCGCTGATAACGTATCGATTGTCGAGGGTTGTGTGTTCGAGAAGGAATCGCCGTTGCATGTTCTGAAGCCGACTGGACTCGATATTCAGATTCATAAGTCTTCCATCGACGACCTGCGTCTCGCCAAAATGCGCGTCATTGGAGATCTTCCCGACATCGTCGTCGGAATTTCCGATGAGCGTCTCATCGGACTCATGAAACTGACCTTATCAATTCCGACACCGAAGCCCGATGAGAAGACGGCGGCGGAGAAGGAGTTGGATGTGGTGCCGGTGGCGAAGGTGAAGGATCGCGCGAAGATGCGGACGATTATGGAGGCCGAGGAGATGGAGGAGGTGAGGGTTTTTTCAGAATTGAGCAGCTGATCCATGTCTTTTGTTTTTCCAGGACTCCACTCAACGCGAAGAAGAAGACGATGAGAAGAAGAAGAAGAAGACGAGCGAGCAACAAGTGCAAATCGAGCTCGATCTCCGACTCAACCAGATTGGAGTCGTTGTCTACAGAAAAGACGCCATCTTCTGTGACGTCTCCATTCTCAAAATGGCCTGCAAGCTCCAGATGCGCACATTCGACATGGTTGTGACGGCGGAACTCGGTTCGATTCGAGTGTCGATGCCGGAATTCAACTCGTTGGATTCCCGAAGAAACCATCTTTATCTTATCGATAACGATGAGACGGAGGGGGCGCTGATGGCGTTGAAGTTCGTTCAGGCCAATCCGGAATCGCCGTTCTTCGCGACAGAGTACCATTTGACAGAGCAAGCCATCGACTTTACATTCACCAAACTCGCAGTTTCCCTTCATCAAGAAGGTGTTCTCGAGTTGAAGGCGTTCGGAGAGGCTCTGCAGTCACAGCTCAACGAACTGCAGAAGGACAAGCCCGAGGAGGAGAAGATTGAGGAGACGGCCCGAAAGATCAGCAAACGACTCAGTGAATCGGTGCTCTCGATCGCTTCTTTGTCGGCGTCGACGCCAAAGGAGAAGCGGGTGAGGAAGAAGACGGTGAGCCAGCAGATGGCCGAGATGGACACGTCGAGGAACATCAAACAGCGAATCAAGGCGTCGTTTGGAAGTTTGGCGTTGATGATCGGAACGCAGAAGGCGTTGGAGACGAGTTTGGCTATTGAGAATGCAAGTTTTTCTTTATTCCCCTCCTCTGTTTTCTGTCTCTCTTCTAATTGTAAGTTTTCCCATTTCCAGATCCACGCCAACGTGAAAATGACGGAGAAGGCGATGGAAGTGGTCGCAACGCTTCGAGCGATATCCATGGAAGACCGAACATCGGGAGCCGTGTACAAGAAGCTTCTATCAGTGACCGGCAAAGAGGACATGCTCCGATTCGACTTTGTTCAATATCAAAGAACCGACGAGCAGCGTGCTCTGATGAAGTCGAACGACGTGGACATGGTCGTCAAGATGCGTCTGGCTCAGATGCGTTTCGTCTTCCTGAACCTCTGGCTGGCTCGTCTGATGGCGTGGATTGCACCGTTCCAGAACGAAGCGGTTCGTGCGGCGCACGCCGCGCAAGCTGCTGCCGCGGAAAAAGCGGCGACGGCGGCTCAGAACGTCAAGCAGATTATGGAACAGTCGCCGCCACGCAT
Organism: Caenorhabditis sp. 39 LS-2015; assembly: GCA_900536345.3. Lineage (NCBI taxonomy): Eukaryota > Metazoa > Nematoda > Chromadorea > Rhabditida > Rhabditidae > Caenorhabditis > Caenorhabditis waitukubuli. The sequence goes on along the minus strand of LR581550.1, from coordinate 15,735 downwards.
TCAGTTGGATGTGATCCTCGAAGCGCCGTTCATCGTAGTTCCACGACTCTCCACCTCGCGAGACGTCATCGTTCTCCATCTGGGACGGTTGGCGTTGAAGAACGAGATTCGCGGTGATGCTCACTATCCGAAAGCGGTGATTGATCGAATGGATATTCAGCTGACCGATTGCACTTTTGGAATGGGAGTTATGAACGAGGACGTGTCGGCGGTGGCGTCGACGTGCCTGATTTTGAAGCCCATCTCGTTCAAATTGGCTCTTCAACGCAATCTGACCTTTGCTGCTGTCAAACAACTGCCAGAGATCGTCGTGGATGCTCATCTGAATTCCATAGAAGCTGAGATGTCCGACGTCGACTACAAGACGCTGATGCAGACGCTATCGGGCAATCTGGCAGAGGGAGCGGATCTCGCCGTTCCACCACCTCCGCCACCTCCACCAGCCGTCGAGAGCTCTTCTGGAACAAACGCTCCTAGCAGTCCGAAGAAGGAAGTCGTCAAGAAGGATCGGGAAGCGGACGCAGGGCCGCCTGTCATTGACAAATCCCATACCCGCATCGTTTTCCAGTTTGTTCTCGACAAGATCTCTGCGGTTCTCTATGAAGGAGAAGCCGTTGACGGTACCCGACGAGAATCGGACGCCTTTGCTGCTCTTCGACTCAACAACGTCAAGACATCGGGAAAAATCGGAGAGGACAACTCGCTGGTCTTTGCGATGTCGCTTGACGCCTTCACGATGGATGACGAGCGGAAGGAGAAGACGAAGATCTCGAAGCTGATGGATAAGAAGGGCGCCAAGGAGGAACGCTTCCTGGACATGTCATTCAATCAGGACAAGGATGCGAATAAGCAGATCAAGTTGAAAATGACGGCGTTCTTCATATGCCTCTGCCCTGAATTCTTGGGATGCTTGACCCGATTCTTCAATGTTCCGGTATCCGAGGAGCAGCTGGAGAAGGAGGCGGTCGCCGCTCCGACAGCTTCAGGCACCAACAAAGCCGTCGTCGCTGCTTCCAAGGCGACGCCTTCAGGACCCCCGGCACCAGTTGGCACTCTGGCCATCGATTGTGACATGCATGGAGTGGAAGTGATTCTTGTCGAGGATTCTATGCATCCTGAATCCACCCAAGCGCTGATTCTGTCCTTCAACGTCACCGCTGCATCGCATCCGAACGAGGCGACGAAGGACACGAAGATGAACGTGGCTGTGGAGAATCTGACGATCTTCTCGAGTTACTATCAGCAGAGTCGACGATCGGAGGTCACCTATCAGGTGTTGACGCCGGTGAAAATCGAGGCACTTGTGAATATGAACACGGAGAAGAAGACGACTGACGCTGTGCTGAAGATGTCGGCGTTGGACATCAAGATGTCGCCGTCGATCATCCGGCTCTTATCAGCGGTATCAGCGGAGTTCGCCAAGTCGAGTGCCACCGCGGAAGCCGGCACCAGCTCTTCCTCCCGGATCCTGAAGCTTCGCAAATGGCCGGAATACTTCAATTCCAAGCCGATCGACCATCGCAAGTACTGGTTCTTTGCCGCTCCGGTGGCCCAAGAAGCAATAGAAGACGAGACGCAAGAGGACGACGATGGTGCGGAGCGCAAGAAGAGCCTCCGAGCGGATTCGATGATTGGCAAGGAGTCGGCGAAGGTGGAAATCGAGCGGATCTCGTTTACACTGGAAGCTGGAACCGGCGCGATCCCGGTGCCGCTGATCTTCCTCGACATGCTCGTCAACGCCGAGGCGCATGACTGGTCGTCGGCGATGCGTGTCTCGTCGGGTATCTCCCTTCAGATGTCGTATTACAATGAGTCGGTTAGCGTGTGGGAGCCTGTTATCGAACCGGTCGAGAATGAGAAGGGCGAGTTCGAGAGATGGAGATTGACAATGACGGTGAGTGTTTTTCTTGTTAAAAGACATCATTTTCTGGCCAATTTCCTGAAATTTCCTGAGAAATCAGTGAAAATTGCGATTTATCCGCGTTTTTTTCGTCAAATGTGGCGCATTCTGTGGTTATTGCGTACTTTTGAAGCTACAGTAACCCAAAAGTGATGTATTCCTACGAGATTTCTGTCATTTATCAGAAAAGTCGCATTTATTTTCATTTCCAGATGAAATCCCGCAACAAGCAAGATTCCTCGGACACCTCTCCCCAAACCGAAGTCCGAATCGAGGCTGACAAGATGCTCAACGTCACTGTCACCAAATCGCTCCTTTCGCTGCTCAACAAGCTCTCCGAAGTGTTCGCCACTGCCGCCAAGCAGATCACGCCGACGCAAACCCGTCAACTCGCCGGAATCTCTCCATTCGTGGTGCTCAACGAGACGGGAATCGCCGTCAAAGTGCTGGACACGGAGACGGTGAAGGTGAGCGAGAACGGAGAGGCGGTGGACGCGACGCACGGAGATTTCGTCGATGTGTACCTGAAGAATCGGAAGAGCGGTGTGGACAGACGGCTGAGCATCGAGCAGGAGGAGATCACTGGAGACTTGAAGTTCGAGATGGTCGGAACGGTGAGAGAGACGAAGATCGGACGTGCCGAGAAGCGGATCATTCATCTGCCGAAGGTCTCCGACGGTGGTCACAAGTGGCTGATTGTCGCCGAGACCACTATCGAGAATAATCGACGACTTGTCACCCTGAACTCGCATGTCAAAGTCACCAATCATCTCTCGTATCCGGTGGAGCTGTACTCGAAACGCGACACCACTCTGGATCTGTTCGGAACCGTTGAGCATGGAGAGACTATCCCGCTGGCAGTGCCACTGCTGTTCTCGGCGTCTGGAGACATCTTTTTGAAGCCGGTTGATGATACGTGAGTGATAACATTGATAAGGGTCGAAAAACTGGGAAAACGAGGGTTTTCTGCATTTTGTCGTCAATTTTAATGCATCCAAGCTACAGTAACCCGGAATTGCAAAAATGTCTTATTTTCCAGCTACGAGGTCTCCTTCGAATCGCTCTGCTGGCACAACTTTGAGCACAATCGTCGTCAGGCCGTCCGATGCGAAGCCGACTCCGCCGACGGAAACTTCACGGGAATCTACATTGAAACTGTCGTGCACGAGGAGAAGATTGTCGACGGAGCAGACGATCAGACGACGAGCATCTACCATGTGCACCTCTACCCGCCACTCGAGTTCCATAACAATCTGCCGTGTGATCTGCAGTTGGAAGTGCCCGAGCAGAAGACGCTGGCTGCTGGAACCGCGACTCTTCTGAATGTGGTGGCCGGAAGCATTCTGAAGGCGTCGGTGATGTACCTCGGAGAGAAGTACGTGCTGGATATGCAAGTGCCAGAGTTGAAGAAGGATGTGGAGGTGGTGGCGTTGAACACGGAGACTGGAAGCGATGAGTTGGTGAGTTTTATTTTTCTCTAAATCTTCTAAATCCTTGAAAACCCCGCAAAAAAACCAACAATTTTTGACTTTCTGGGTTACTGTAGCTTCAAAGTCCGTAATCGCGGTGTTTGCGGACTTTCCAGCTACAGTAACCCAATAAATTCGAAATTCTTACTTTATTTTCAGCTTCTCGGCCTCCACTGGACCAGTGAGTACGGTGACCAGAAGGTCTACCTCTACGCTCCATTCTGGCTTGTCAACAACACGGAGAAGCATCTGCGACACGTGGTGAGCATGGTTTTGTTCTCAAAAATCATGGAGGATTACTGTACTTTGATTGCTACAGTAGTCTACAGTAATCCTTGGGTTATTTCCCTCCTCTTCCCCCCAATTTCGGAATGAATGCTTTCTCTTTCTGTAACTCTATCGTCCCACCCCTTCAGAATCAGTAGATCTCTTATCTTCTTATCACTAATCGATGATTTTCTCAAAAATAGGAGAGCAGCGGAAACATGTTGACAAACACGGCGCGTGGGTGTGTTCCTTGCGGAAAGAAGTCGGTCGTCACGTCGGAAGAGGTTATTCAATTTTTTTCGATTTCTTTATCACATCTGTCTAATCAGTTCTTATCAGTATTTAACTTGGATCTTTATGGATTTATCATGGCTAAACATTTTGATCTCTAACTATTTTTTTTGGTGCCTTATGGAATTCAATTCCCTCCCCCGTCACATCAGGCCCACTTCTCTTTTCCCTCAAATTTCAGAATGACAATGCCGTCCAGCACGCTCCGGATCAGAATCCCATCATTCTGCCGTTCCCATCGGTGGATTTGGCGAAGAAGAAGAAGGCCCGAGTGAGAATCGAGAACGAGAGCGAATGGTCCGAAGAGTTTCCGCTGGACACTGTCGGAAACGCCGCCAGAATCACTTGCAAGGGAGCGAATAACGATTTTGATGTGAGCAATTGGAAATCTACCGTAATCCACCCATCAACTTGTTTCAGCTGACCGTCGACATCAAACTTTGTCAGTCTGGACTCACCAAGATCGTCACATTTGCGCCATTCTACCTGGCTTCGAATCTCGGCAAATATCCCATGGAAATCCGCGAAGAAGGACAGAAGACGTGGATTGATGTGCCCGCGGAGACGGTAATCACTTTTTTCTTTTTTTTAAAATTAATTTCCAGTCGGAAGGGTCATTTTGAGACCCAGATGTTTTGCAACTCGCCAGTTTGCAACTGTAACGTTTCGCAACTCGATTTGTTTCTTCAAAATTCTCTCTCAAACTTCAAATTCCAATATCTGCCGAAAAATATTTGTCTTGACATTTGGAGTTCCGAAACGTTACAGTTGCGATAATTTTCGCGCCTAAATGGTCAATTTCTCAATGGAGCGCACTTACCATTTCTGATAATCCTACTTACATTTTTTTTTCCAGTGCGTCGGTCTGTGGCCAGTTGAGCGAAAGAAGAGAAAGTTGATGACGGTCAGGTATAAGGAGGATCCGGAGGTCGAATCGCTGCTATTCCCGATCACAGAGAACTATGAGACACTTTGTCATGTGGGTTTTTTTCGAATTTCGATCTATTCAGCTATATTCTCTCATAATTTTCAGATTGACGGTGACTCGATCGGAGTGGAAGTGTCCGTGTCGACCGGAGAATCGTCGGTTGCCGTTCACCTCTCCCCGTTCGCCCCTGGAATGTGTCCGGTGCAAGTGATGAACAATCTCGCGGTTCCGGTGACTTTTGGACAGAAAGGACACAAGAAGACGTCGGTGCCGCCGAACGAATTCGCGCACTTCACATGGGCCAGTATAATTGACGAGAAGGTGCTGGAAGTGGACATTGGCGAGTGGCACTTTGAGGATAAACTGGATCAGAATCGATTCGGCGATCTGCAAGTCAGCAAACAGATCCGACGCTTCTCCTACTACTCGAACTTCCTCATCGGACGTCAGCGGGTGCTCCTCTTCACTCCCGACGTCGACATTGCCAAGGCGGCGTATGGAAGTTGGGAAACGGACATTGTCGATATGCAAGCGGAGGTGTCGCTTCAAGGATTTGGCTTATCAGTGGTTGATAACATTGTCGGCCGTGAGATCATCTACATGGCCATCTCGTCATCCGACATTCTCTGGGAAGAAGAGGTGAAGAAGGGTCGATTCAAGCCACTGGCTGTCAAGTACATGCAAGCACTCGAGGAGAAGTATCAGTCGCAGCTGACAGCGCCAAGTGACAGCTACGAAGCGCTGGAAGGCTTCGAGGTGAACATGGCACAGATGATACTGCGGAAGAAGAAGGGCAAGGAGGTGAAGTTGAGGAGAATTTTCGAGCAAGGAGTCTGGGCGAGCTATGGAAAGAGTGCGCAGAGGACGAGACTGCACGCGAAGATCAATCATATCCAGATTGATAATCAGGTTGGTTTTGGTTTTTTTGTTGAAAAATCACTGAAAATTGCGATTTTCCACGTTTTGTCGTCAAATTTAGCGCATTATGTGGCTATTGCGTACTTTTGAAGCTACAGTAACCCGTGGATATTAGAAAATGATGTTTTCCTATATATTTTCAAGTACTATGCGTTCCTGAGATCGTAAGAGTTGAGATTTCAAACGCGGCTGGGTCCCGCCACGATTTCCTTAGTTTTTAGTGAAACTACGGTGAATTCTACCGTAGTTTTACAAAAAAAAGAGAACATTGTGGCGGGACCTGGCCGCGTTTGAAATCTCAACTCTTACGATCTCAGGAACGCAAAATAAGGACAATAACGTGACAATTCAAAACAAAACCCAAAAAAACACTAAAAAATTAAAGAAATTTTGATTTTTGACTTGGAGACTCGAAAAAACCTGAAAAACTTAATGAAAACTCATAGAAAAACAACATTTCCAATTTTTTTTCTTCAGCTCGACGCCTGCGTCTTCTCCCGTGTCCTCTCCGTCGTTCCGCCGCCGAAGAGCGTCATTGTGGATAACAGTAAGCATCCCCTCATCAATTCACCCCTTATCACCACTTATCAGCTCCCAAACCATTCATGGAACTCTCCCTGCTCCAACGTCAACCGGAATTCTCGTCGATCGTTGAGATCGAGTACGCCCACGTGCTCATTCAGGAGTTTGCAGTGCAAGTCGATCAGGGACTCATCAACGCGTTGATGCTCTTGATTTCCGGAGAAGTGACCAGGAAACCGTATGGAGTGAGTTTTTTTTTGGTTCCGAGACAATTCTCAGCGAGACATTTCGCAACTGTAACGTTTCGCAACTCCAAGTGTGAAGAAAAATATTTTTTTCGGCAGATAGTATTGTTTTTTGACCGTAAAATTAGCTTCTTGACCTAAAAAATGCAACCCGCGACGCGACACGCAACGCGTGACTCTCGAAGCGCTTACAGTCTAGTTGTGAAAAGTTGCGAAACGTTACAGTTGCGAACTGGTAAGTTGTAAAACACCGGGATCTATTTTTTTCACCCCAAATCTTATAAAAATTGTTTTTTTTTTCTTTCCAGAAAGAAATGTTCGATGAAGACGTGAAAATCTGCCACGTCACCCTGTCGGAAACCGCCAGTGCCTACCGTTCCCAGCGCCCCAAGAGCTTCTACAACGACCTTCACATCTCGCCGATCATGATGCATCTGTCGTTCTCGCAAGGAGGCACTTCTGGCGACGCCGCCGCTTCTGGAGCCACTATGCCGATTCAGTCGGAGATGATCTCGGTGTTGTTGCGATCCGTCGGAGTGACGCTCACCGAACTGCAGGACGTGGTCTTCAAACTGGCGTATTTCGAAAGGAAATGCGTGTTCTACAGTCCGGAACAGCTCAATTCGGAGATTGTCTCTCACTATGCCAAGCAGTTCATCAAACAAGTCTACGTCCTCGTCCTCGGTCTGGATATCATTGGAAATCCGTTCGGCCTCGTTCGCGATCTGTCGGCTGGAGTGGAGGATCTGTTCTATCAGCCGTTCCAGGGAGCTATTCAGGGTCCGGAGGTTGGTTTTTAGCGAAAAACTTTTTGATTTTCCTTATCAATGATCAGAGATATTTGAGATCCATATGAACCTCCAAAAAAATCCAAATTTCCAGGAATTCGCTGCCGGAGTCGCACTCGGCGTCCAGTCAATGTTCGGTCACGCTGTGGGCGGAGCCGCTGGAGCCGTCGGCAGAATCACCGGAACCGTCGGCAAAGGAGTCGCCGCGCTGACGTTCGACGACGACTACATGAAGAAGCGACAGGAGGATCTGAACCGGAAGCCGCAGTCGTTCAGCGAAGGAATGGCTCGTGGATTCAAGGGACTCGGAATGGGAGTCGTCGGCGGAATCACTGGAGTCGTGACGAAGCCGATAGAGGGAGCTCGGCAAGAGGGAGGAATCGGATTTGTGAAGGGAGTCGGAAAGGGATTGATCGGAGTCGTCACTCGGCCAGTGTCGGGAGTTGTTGATTTCGCAAGTGGCACCCTGAACTCGGTCCGCGCCGTCGCCGGAACAAACCGGGAAGCCGGACCTCTCCGCCCGCCACGTGTCCTTCGCGCTGATAAAATCGTGAAACCGTACTCATCGGGAGACGCGTACGGATTCAAGGTGTTCAAGGACACGGACCGAGGAGAGCTCGCCGAGACGGACGAATTCATCACGTACGCGAATATCAGTGATAAGATCGTGCTGCTCATCACGGATCGCCGTCTGGTCCTGAGCAAACGAACGGATGTGATGGGAGTGTGGCAGACGGAGTGGGGAACCGAGTACTGTAAGATCAAGGAGCCAGAGTTCATTCCGAATGGAGTCAAGATTTTGTTGAAGGTAAGGAATTGACAGTGATTCTGGAGTTGCAGAGCTACAGTAACCCAAAACACAACAAACTTCGATTAGACGCCCATTTTTTTGGGTTGCTGTATTTCCGAATTCCGCAATTACCGCCGAATGCAACACATTTGACGGTAGAATGCAGAAAATCGGATTTTCTTGCTCATTTGTGACTTTTCTGCATTTTGTCGGCAAATTCGGTTTATTTGACGGTGATTGCGGAGTTTTGAGCTACAGTAACCCAAAAAACAACATACTTCGATCAAAAGCATTGTTTTCTGGATCACTGCACCTCCAGACTCTGCAATCACCACAGAAGGCACCACATTTGACGGTAGAACGCAGAAAATCAGAGTTTCTCACTGATTTTGAATTTTGGATTACTGTAGCTTTGAAACTCTGCAATTTTCTTCTTTAAAAATCTTGTTTTTTTGCAGGAGAAAAAGAAGGGATTCCTGGGAATCGGCTCGTCCGAAGGCAAGATCATCACGTTCCAAAACGCCGAGAAAATCCATCCAAAGTTGGCGATGGCCTACAAAAAGGCGACGACTGCCTGAATTTCACAAGCATTTTTTTGTAAATTTTTCTAATTTTTTTCTTTAATTCTTTAAATTAAAATTTTCTTTTTTTTTCTTCCCCTTCCCTCCCTTCTTCCCCTCCAAAATGTTCATAATATCATCTCTCTTCCCTGTTTCTTTGCTGGAATTGGAATTGTTACGGATTCATTTTTTTCAAAACATTTCTATGTATCTGCCTGTCCCCATTTCCCCGTTTAAAATTTTTTTTAAAAAATTAAATACGATTTTTTTTGGCCAAGGATAAACTATGTTCGGCGGGATTTCCGAGGGGATTATTTTCCGATTTTTCCCATTTTTATTGCGAAATTTCTCCGTTTTTTTCGGTGTCTTTTTATTTGTTTCTCTGGTGCTCTCTCGCAAACCAATACTCTCTAATTTCTCTTTTTTCGTTTCGAAATGTTCAGTTTTACCCGTTTTACCCGATTTCCCCAGTGTTTCTCACCGTTTTTCCACTAATTCCACTCGATTTTCGGTTAAAAATGGCCACGTCTTCTGAATCGACTCCGGATGAGGTGATAACTGATAAGGATGTCGCTGATAAGGAAGAGGAGCAGATGGATCAAGTGGATCAAGTGGAAAAACCGAAGAAATCGCAATTCAATGATTACCAGTGGGCGTGGTCTCAAACCGGATCGTTTTCTATAGATTTTGTGAAAACTGACGGAACGAAAGCGACGGTCGGCGGCGATTTGTCGAGGGCTTTTATTAAGTGAGTATTTTGGGAGAAAATTGGGAAAAAATGGGAAAATTGGAAAAATTTGGTGTAAAAACTGAGGAAAATGACGAAATTTTTTGAAATTTTGAAAAAAAAAATTGAAAAATTTGAAAAAGTTTTTTTTTTTTTAATTTTTCTTTTCTGCAATTTTTTTTGATTTTCAATTTTTAAATCAGTTATTTATTTTGTCATGAAGAGCTGAGCTGATAAGCAGTTGATTGAAATTTAAAAAAAAAATTATTGAAAAAAAACAAATCTTTTTTCTTAAAGTAAAATATTTGTTCATTCTTAAAATTAACAGTGAGTTTTATGGGAAAAAATCGGAAAAACTGAAGAAATTTTGAAAAAAAAATTCGAAAAACTGATGGAAATGACGTAATTTAATGAAATAAAAAATATTTTTAAAAATTGGATTTTTTTTAAATTTTATTATCAATTTTCTAAATTTTATATATTTTTGAGGTTTTTTTTTGCATTTTCAATTTTTAAAATCAACAATTTTGTCATGGAAAATCAGAAAAAAAAATGATATGGAACTGATAAGGAAGTAGTTGGAAATTGGAGAAAATTTTCAAAAAAAATAAATATTAATTTTTTTCAAATTTTCTGTTTTTTTTTAAATTTTAAATTAAATCAACAATTTTATCGTGGAAAATCGAAAAAAAAAGATATGAAACACTGATTAAAAGTCGAAAAAAATTTGGAAATTTATTGAAATTCTAAAAAAAATTGAAAAAATATTCTTTGAAATTTGTATTTTCTATTTTTAAATTTCTTATTTTATTATGGAAAAGTGGAGAATTTTGTTATCTAGCTGATAAGAAACTGGTTGGAATTCGGATTTTTTATCACCGAAAATTCACCAAATTCCCTTTATTTTCCTCGTGGCCGAACTTCCATGGCCTAGAATTTACACGGTGTAGTCCTCTCGGACGAGTCGTCGAGTTTCGAGATTTTTGGGATTTTTTCCCACAAAACTGTCATTTTTCACCGAAGTTCAATTTATTTTTCCATTTCTTTAACAATTATAATTGAAAATCACATTTCCAGAGACTACGAACTGCTGAAAGCCAGCCGTCGCCCCCGCGAGCCAGCAGAGGAACACGCCGAAGCAGTGGAGGAGATACAGAACGAGATGGGGGATATCAATTTGAAGAAAGCCGAAAATGCAGAGAGTTGTGAGTATTTTACAAGAAAAAATTAAATAAAATTTTTTAAAAACGCGTTTTTCAGCTGAATTCGTGGAAGACGAGCCCGGCCAAGACCTGGCGTTCACCGTGCTTCCGAAACCCGTCAAGCCATCGAAAAAACGCGACAAGAAGCGAAAACACTATCACTATCGGAGTTTCGAGGAGTTCTGGGACGTTTGCGCGTACTGGTTGCTGAATTCCACGTGGCGATGGGATTTCGGGCATCATATGACGCCGGAGAATGTGGCGGAGTTGGAAACGCAGCTGGCGGCTATGCAGCCGATGTATCCGATTCAGGCGCATCAGGAATTGAAGGTGCGGGTTTGGAAAATTTTGGAAATTCAAAAAAAATATTAAATTTCAGGAAAACGCTGCTTATCAAAAGGTCACTGCCACCTTCGTCCAGGAGAATCCGAATTCCACATTCGAGGAGGTTTACGAGAAGCATTGTGAGCTGATCAAGAAGCAAACTGAGGAGGATTTCCATATTCATCAGACCAAATCGATCACGAGACGCTGCAAGGATATGATGAATAGGGTGGGTGGATTTAGGATACTTGAAAACATAAAAAACTGGAATTTTTTATTGTTTTCTGTACAAAATGTGCTGCTTAGCCTATAAGGCGCATAACAGCTTGGCTCCGAAACATTTGACTGTAATTAATTGTTCCGAGAGTTACGGAGCGTTGCGGTTTGCGTTTTCTTGGCCAAGTAGCTCTTTTTACGGTCAGAAATCCATAATATTGTCAATTTCCAGGTCCAACGCCTCGGCTACACTCCAGGATTCGAGGATTCCCAATTCCCTTCGAACTACAATTTGAATGCAGAGGAGAAGCGCGAAAAGCCCGTCATTGAGGAGATTCATTACACCATCGATGACGCGTACAATAAGCCGTTGGTTTTTTTTTTCAATTTTTTGTTAAAAAATCAGTTTTCAGATTCCGCGACGAGCCCCGCGACGTAACGGAGACTCCCGAAACATCAACCGTCGATCAGTTCGCCGCGGAACTTCCGAAAGACGTATCGGAGATCCGATTCAACTTTGATCCGGAAAAAGAGCAGCATTTGATCGCGTCGAATGCCGAGAAGTTGTATGCGAACGATCCGGAGATCCGCAAGTACTATTATCAGCGGTACCGACTGTTTTCGCGGCTCGACGAGGGGATTATTATGGATAGAGGTGGGTGGATTGTTAATATCAGAGTCAGTAATCATTTTTGAAATTTTTTTTTGAACATTTGACTATTTTGAGGAGACCCTAATCATTTTTTTGACTGAAAAAAGGTATTCTATCCCCTTTTTTGGCTCAAGATGCCGATTTCTCTCGAGATTTTTAAAAATCAGCGATCATGAATGGGAGGGGACCCTACAGAGGTAAAAAGCTACATGGTTAGGGTCCCGTCCATTCATGGTTGCTGATTTTGAAAAATTCCGAAAAAACGGTATTTCAAATTAAAAAAAGGTGCAAAAATGGTTTGGCAATTTTTCAAAAAAAAAATTCAAAAATAGTTAATGTTGAACTTTCTTCACGTAACCGGCTATCCTACCTCTCTAGATTACTGTGAAATGAAGAGAATTTTTGAATTCCAGAAGGCTGGTTCTCAGTGACTCCTGAAGCCATTGCGGAGCACATTGCGGATCGTGTCGTTCGTCACGGAGTCCACGTCGTCGTCGACGCGTTCACTGGAGTCGGCGGTAATGCCATTCAATTTGCGCTTCGCGGAGCTCATGGTAAGTATCAGTTTTGGTGACACGGCGTGTTGAACGGGACATCGGGCGCAACGACGCTCGACGACCTGCACATCTAACTTTAGGCGGCAATTCAAAAACTGGGTTTTTAGGGATAAATAGGGACTTGAAAAAACGGTTCCTTTCTGCATTTTCATTTCAAAAAATGAACAATTTTGCACAAAAAAGTGAAGAATCGGTCAAATTTGAACATTTTTAAGGACAATTATTGATTTTTCGCCGAGTTGTTGACAAAGTGCAATTTTCGGTGCCGGTGTTTGCAGATTTTACACGAAAATGGCATTGCAAGCGTGCTCTATTGCAAAAATTTAGGATTTTCGGACAATTTTTAGGCATTCGCTGGCGTAGCGACTCAGTTATTTTTCGATACAGAGTCGTTGCGCCTTTTGTGGAGGGTTTGTTCTCGACAACATGCCGTGGGTGATAAGCACGTTTTTTGGCCAAATGAGCTACTTGGCCTAGAAAACGGTTTTTTTTCCGAGTTTTTCGCGTATTTTTTTCAACTTTTTCCGAATATTTCAATGATTTCAAAGTGTTTTCCTTTCCACACTATCAACACAGGTTAAGGAAACACTTTGAAATCATTAAAATTTTCTGAAAAAGTTGAGAAAGAATATACCCGAAAAACTCGGAAAAAATTTTTGCAGAAGTCAATTTTTTTCTTGAAATTTCTAAATTTTCGTCAAAAAATACTGTAGGTTTGGTTTTTCCTGAGCAACATGCCGTGGACAGACAAATTTCACCTTTTTCTGATTTTTCCAATCAATATCACCCCTTATCACCCGATTCCAGTCATCGCCATCGACATGGACCCTGTCCGCCTGAAATGCGCCCGTCAAAACGCCGCCGTGTACGGCGTCGACGACTACATCCACTTCATCTGCGCCGATTTTTTCGACGTGGCAGCCACGTGGTCGGCCGATAAGAAGTCGGCGCCCAAAGTCGACGCGGTGTTTCTGAGTCCGCCGTGGGGCGGTCCGTCGTATTTGAATGCCAAGGAATTCGATTTGGCGACCGGATGCACCCCGAATGGCCTGGATATTTTCGATGTTTCACTGAAAATCAGTCCGAATATTGCGTATTTTTTGCCGAGGAACACGAAAATGAGTCAGGTAGGCAAATTTTTGTTTAAAAATTGAAAAATGCCTCTGTGACACTTGGAAATCTATGAAACGTGGGAAATGGCAAGTTGCGAAACGTCGGGGTGCCATAAGCGGGTACCGCCGCTTGTTCAGTTTTCTGTTTTTGAGTTTTTTGAATTTTCTTCAAAATTTCAATAAAATCACTGGAAACTTCTCGAAACCGCGACATTTCGCAACCGATGAAACGTTACTTGAAATAGGGAATTTTGGCATTTTATGGACGACTGAAAGGCTTAAAATCACTTTAGAATCATTGGAAATAACGGAAAATGGGCAGAAATGAAGTTTCAACTCAACTTTATTTTTCCCCGTTCTCCGTTTTCCTCTATATGATTCTAGTGTGATTTTAGACCTTACAGTCGTCTATACAATGCCAAATGTCACTTTTTCAAGTAAAATTTCATTGATTTCGAAATGGCGCGGTTTCAAGATGTTTCCAGTGATTTTATGGAAGTTTTGAAGCAAATTCCAAAACAGAAAACTGTACGAGTGTTACCGTAACCCGGAGTCGCGGCGGGACCCGCTTATGGTACCCCGACGTTTCGCAACTTGCCACTTTCCCCACGTTTCATTGGTTTCGAGATGTCAGAGACCCATTTGAGCCCAATTTTCTTTCCAGCTAACCGAACTCGCCATGAAAGCCAAAACACGCGTGGAAATCGAGCAATCGGCGCTGAATTCCAAAGTGAAAACGATCACGGCGTACTATGGAAAACTGGCGTATCGCGAGAAGATGAGGACTTGAGATTTTTTCGAAATTTTCAGATTTTTCGAAATTTTCAGATTTTTTCAAGTTTTCAGATTTGTGGATTTTTTCGAAATTTTCGGAATCTTTTTTCTGAAATTCCTCAGTTTTTTTGTGTTTTTTTTTTGAAATTTCGGAATTTGATTTTTGGATTTTTCCCTGAAATTTTCAGATTTTTTCTATTTTTTTCTCATTTTTTCTCAATTTTTTCTGTTCAGATTTCTCACTTCCCCTTGTTGTTTTCTGTTCATTCACATTCACTAGAATCTCTGCATTTTCTTCATTTTCCACTTTGCTATATATTCTCCAAATTCCGAATGTTCTCATGATTGTCTCTGTCTACTTATTGATGAACAATTGGCTATGTGGGGGGGGAATTTTTGAAAAAATTGGGTTACTGTAGCTACAAAAGTCGCGATGTCTGCAATTCGGTGTGTCAGAGGCTCCCGCCACGCTTCTAGATTACGGTAGCACTCATTTTGGCTGTGCGACCGAATGTGCGAAACATTTTAATTGAACTCTTCGATAAAAACCCGGAAAAAACCGGTTTTTTATCGAAGAATTCATTTAAAATGCTTTCGCTGCGAGACCTTTTTGCCGTTTTCAATTCCATAATTTTTCCATCGTTTTCTCTAGATATATATATATTTTTGGAAAAACGATAAAACCCGAATAAGTATAAAAAGTTAATAGTGTCATAAATCATCTGAATAGTGGGGGAGGAGGGGTGCCCACTTTTCCATTTTGTGCTGGTCGCCCTCTTTTCCCGGGTATTTTGACTACTAATCCTCTTCGCTTTCTGGGTTTCTTTTCATTTTTCATTTCATCTTTTTCTTTTTAATTTTTTCAATTTCTAATTTTCAAGTTTCTCATCGAAACATATTTACAAACTTTCTAACAGCTCGCATTGGTTTATTTCAATCTCCTAATCGTTATAAAAATGGAAAATTAAAATGAAATTGCATTGAGAGGAATGAATTGGCTGCGTACTTCCATTGGTTTACTGATCATTCAAGTCAACCAATGGAAGTACGCAGCCAATTCAATTCATTCGCCTCAATTCAACTTCATTTTTTTCCCATTTTCATAACGATTAGGATGTTGAAAGTAAGCAATGTGAGTTGTTTTGAGTTGGTAAATATGTTTCGATAAGAAATTTGAAAATTAAAAATTAAAAATTAAAAATTAAAAATTAAAAATTAAAAGGAAAAGAGAGAAAGAAAAATGAAACGAAACCCAGAAAAAGGAGAGGATTTTGTAGTCAAAATGCCCGGAAAAATAAATACGTTCAATTTTTTAAAAAAAATTTTGTTACGACGCTCCGTTTTCACGCATCGCCGTGTTTATGTCCAAAGTACCCGTTATAGAGGTGAAATCGTTATCGTAGAACTGTCAAAAGTGGCGAAATTTCGTAGAAATCGTAGAGATCGCTATTTTGCAGAAATCTGCATACACCATCATGTAAAATTGCAAAAAA
>LR581549.1:10008-21142 GCA_900536345.3 Caenorhabditis sp. 39 LS-2015 | reverse complement strand
TAAAGTCGTAAAGACGCGTTTTTGGGGCAATTCATCGATTTATGACATCTCCTTTGGCCTGCCGCTAATGGGAATGGAGCACAGGCAGTTTATGGACAGCTGTACAGACAGAGAGAAATTTCGATAAAATGAGAACATCTACCGTAACCCTGTGCGTATGGTTCGGTGCCACGTACGCAAAAGTGAGTGCACTGTTCAGTTTCTACAGTAGGCCTTTGTCTTTTTTCTCATTTTTTTCCATCAGTTTTGTCAACGATTATTCAAATGTTCCTTTTTTCAACATTGTTCTTGTTTATTTCTTATTTTTCTGTATTTTTCTTGGTTCCTTCTCTTTTTGTCACATTCCAAACACTGCGCAGCAAAAATCACTCCCCTACGTATCTGTTTACTCGCGATCTGCCAAATTTGCATTTCTCAAAGATTACCCGTGGGAATCCTGTGTTTTAAGCTCTTTTTATCGTTTACCATTTATTTTATTATGTTTGCAAACACAAAATTAACGACTGCTTCTCATGACGATAAAGTTTATTGCTGGGCACACAGAGATCAATGATTCTCCTGAGCTAGGAACGAAATGACGCTGATTATCCGAAATAGGGGTTGAAAATTGTTTGAGTCGGATAGGAAGAGTCGACGGCAAAACACCATGGACACGCTTTCTGCTGTTTCGTTCGATATTCATCACCAGGTCGACGGAACTGATTTTTGTACCAGTCTCCTCTACCCGCGTAGTAATTGTGGTAGAGGGATTGAATCGGAGTGTAAGCTTTTAAATCTGGAATGATGAAATCAAAATGTCGTTTCTTCTCTTTTCTTACGCTGCCCTTTCGTTTCTCCCACTTGATATGGTCCCACAATCGATCTTCTCGATGTCGGGCCAACGTTGATTCCGAAGAGAGTGTGCTGCAACGAAACGGAATGTTTTTTGAAAAGGCGTAAACTTTATTACCCGCAGTTTTATGAGGTCGTCAGCCACTGAAGCTCTCGAACCGATGTCGACCCCGGCTCCCTGACTGTCCCATTCGACTAATCCGCCTCTGAATATAGTTATTCCAGTTCCAAACTTTTTATTACTTACCTGTTATGTTTCCAAGCTTGGAAAATCTTGTCCCTGGTGCCGAATTCCACTGCTCCGTCGTCTCTGGTCACATCGACTGTTGCTCCGATACTCCGTCCGATCTCCGTGTCATCGTTTATCAGTGGAATTTTGTGATTACGCAGTAACCGAATGTCTACTCCGTTGTGATAGCCATAAGTCGCTCCTTTCCTATTGGTCAGCCCGATTCTCTCTTCCTTTAGCACTTGAACTCTTGGCCCTAGGCAAATATTTTCTCGGATCCCCGGCGTTAAGCAGGTGATTGCTGATCTTTAACGTTTCTGTTCTGTGCATCACCGAATCTTTTCGATTACCTGAGTGTGAATGGGATGTCGATGCCATCTCTGGTTGCCAGGGCCGCTTGTCTTTTGAACCGAATTAACTCGGAATTCGTAGTAATCGCAAAGCATAACAGCAGAAAATAATGTAGAACAAGAGTCATTTGGATGTTATACGATACCGATGTGACCATCGCCAAAACAGAATTGCGTAACCGCCGAGGTGAAAGCCGCGAAACGAAACGGGTTTTTCTGTCATCCATGTTGTCGGTTGCAGCCGTTTTTCTAATTTTGTGTTCATGAACATCTCGAAGTGATAAAGAAGGTCATCAAAGCACACCAACTCCTCCCCCTCTCCTCATTTTCGGCCACTTGTCATGTCCTCGTCATTCCGGCGGTCATTATTTGTTTCTGGTTCGATTCGTTCCCTCCCTGTCCCCAATCCGAATGACCTTCGGATGCTGTGGACGTGTGGATGCTCAGGAATCATTTCCGCATCGCATTATGTGCCGGCCCGGCATATGTTTAAACTTGTTTCTTTCCGGAAGGCCTTCTCTTCAAACTTGCCGGCGTTTTGTTATGCATTTCGTATCGGGCGGGACTCACACCTTGGGCTGCTCTTTTACAACTTTTAGTACTAAATACACTTCCCAGTTTTTGTGCATCTCACCTTGCTAAGCCGCCATGCTAATCCTTGACTCATCCGTACGTCTGGCACAATGGGAACACCCATATGCCCTTCCCATTCAACCAGTCTTTTCTCCCTAAACAATCATCTTCATTCCAATTCCTGTTCTTCGTCTTCCCACTACGAAACTCCGAAATCTTTTTTTCTTCCAAATACGACATTGCTTTTCCGGGTCAAAAAAGAAAAACCAACCGACCGACCCGCAGACCATCATTGTCGCTTGCGCGATGGCCCCTTTCACAAGTAACGGACGGCCATAAAAGTACCGAGCAAGGTCAGACCGCCCGTGTGTGGGGGGGGACGTCGTGCATGCATTCCAACACAAACACTATCGGTCAATTGACCGTTCATATGTGTGCGGATGGACAAAAGACCAGAAGACGACGACATTGGCACGTTACAGTCGAATGGATCTTTTGGATCCACACGTGATCTGATCTCGCAGCTTTTCCTCACTGCGATTTTGACGTTTTCGCTCGCGATTTTCCACCGACGGGTGGCAGGCAGCTGAACGGGCGGCTAGTTCAGTCGAGTAACTCTGTGTTTTTGCGCGCGCGCCAATCTCGCCATTCCGTTCGTTTTCCTCCCGCCCATCGGTCCACTTCATATCACTTCGTTACGTAAACACTCGTTGACACGGCCATAATTTGTCATTTCTCCGCTTCTTTGCTAGTCTTCGAGCATAAGATGCTGGCATATGTAATGAGGCGCTCTCTCTCTCCCTCTTGTGCGCGCCACGGCTTCTCCATTCTCCCAGTTGTCCCCTGGCTGACTCAACTCTTTTTTGAACTTTACCAGTGTGTTTATACTTGACATTTTGTGTTACTGTAGCACTTTGTCAGTCCGCAGTCTTTGTCTCAAGAGCGCCGCGCTTAGTTTTCTGATGTTACAGTGCAACAAGTCTGCGTTCCGCGCATCTGTTTCGTGTCTGTTCGAACCGAACATCTGCGCGTCCGGGATGCACTTTCATCACTTTGATGCTCTAAATTCTCGGAATATTATGGCGCAATTTCACAAATCACCCCGCCTCGCACCCGCCGTTGCAATGCGTCCTTCATTGAGCAATACCTCCTAATCTCAAAGATTGGTGGGTAATTGTTGCGGAGTCAATGATTCTTCACATTCCTCTTGCCATCATCCGTTCGCTTTCATCTGTCTGCCAGATCCACTTGAATGTGCATTCATGTGCCTTCTCACTGTTCCACTTGACAAATTGACCATGAATCCCAAAGGGGTTGGTTGAATCCGGAGAAGGGAATGTAATTGGATAACCTTGTGGTCCTTCCTTCCCGTCCTTCTTGGGAGCTCGGAGTTCTCACACGGCGCCGTTTGTTTGTTCTGAATGCTCCGCCGTCCCTCTCGGCTCTATCCCAAAGTAACCAATCGTCGGTGCCTCTCCTCCTCTTTCTAATTGAGCTTCTTCTCATTTGACCTGTTATCTGTGCAGCACTCACTCACCGCTCGAATCACTTTACTTATCTATCTTTCGATTGTTGCAGATAACGACGAGTGACGAGAAAAAAGTCGAGGCAGAGCAAATAGGTGCCAAACGCGAATCGACGCCCCGGAGAAAGTGTTGACTGGTAACTATTCTCTTGCGGCGGCCCTCGTCTCGACGCAATGCTCACCGTCTCAGGTCGTATGCTCATGTCTGCCTCATCCACGTCATCTTCCACGTCATGCTCACAAGAAGAAGGCGAACCGCCGGGTGCCGGCGCCAAGCATCCAGATGACGGCGGCGACTCAACGCTCAAGAAGCGAATGCAGCAGTACGGAGTGTCGGGCGGATATGCGAACTCGTCCATGTCGACACTAGATCGGGTGAGTGAAGGACAAACGGATTGAACGAGATTACTGTCGAAGCCTCTTCTTTTTCAATTCGAAAATCGATCATCTGACCATTCTCCAACCGTCCGTCTTTTCAGAGTCAGTATCAATCCCTCCCTTTGGGTGGAACGCGACGAGTCACTGTTCAGTTTGGTCGCATGAAAATAGTGGTTCCGTGGAAAGAAACGGTGAGTATTTCATATCTCGAGTTAGTTGATTCTGTGGATTTTCTAGGACTCAACAGTCAGACAACTCGCAGAAGCTGCTTTGGTTCGATACAAGAAAGCGAGAGGAATGGTGAGTGTTTGAATAGTTAAAATACGGTTTTGGTGGTCATCTTGGGTAGGTTCCCATGATTTACGGCGCCCGCATTCCCATGGCCGCCTTCGCCGCGGTGAAAATCAACAGACACTAGGAGAAACTCTTTGCCTTTTGGCCATCCCGACGATAGGTTAATTCGACTGAGAACAAGGCCGTTTCCGTCTTCCGCGTGTGCGGAATACCTCCGCATCCATTCGTTCACTCTTCGTTCACCAAATAAGCCGCTCGTGTATTAGACCGCAGAGATCAAGTGATTCCGAGAAACGCAGACAGTGTAGGCTGCGTGTGGCACACTGTAAATAATAAGTTTGGCTGTTGCGCGCTGACTGTCAAAAACTCTTCTCTCGTTACTGAACTCTGATGTTCTTTTCGTCAAGCAGCAGCAAATTGAAGGCAATTCTCTGGGACACAACGAGCTCTTTCCCTCTTCTTTTCGATTTTCCCCGTTTCCTCTCCGACTTCTTGTCTCTATTTCTGTTTCCATCCGCTTCATTTCCGAAATGGACAGGAAACTGAGAGAGAGAGAAGAAGAGGAATTCGGACGTTAATCGGTGCGAATTCCGCTGCCGGACGATCTCTTCAGCCATCGCCAGTCGTCGTCAGTCGCATATCCACGATTTTGCAATAAACGGATTGATTTCGACGCGCTTCGCCGGTTTTGTTTATATAACATGCATCTCCTCATACTGGCGACGATCAGGCGGATTTTGTACGAATAAATATCTCCCCCGGGCCGCGCGCCACCACACGAAAACCGCTTGTTCATCATTATGCTTCGCAGTAATTTGACGATCCCTTCTTCCCTCCCTTACGGTTTGTCCCAACGAACCCGTCCGCCTTGATCTGAATCTGATAAGACATGGCTTCCTTTCATTTGGCATCATCTCATCTGCCCCCGGCGATGCTGATTTATTAACAGATCCATTCATTGCTATCATGATATATCAGTCTCGCCTCCCCAAAACTTAATCAAACGGAAATTCCTATACCGGGTCGGTCAGCGGTAATGAGTCACTATTTTTGGAGAGCAACGGGTGTTTTGCAGAGAGAAATGTGGCGCCTTATGTCCAATTTCACTTTTCCTTCCACCTTGTTTGAACTTGTAAATAGTATAGTGACAAGTTGGGGCACTGTTTTGATAACAAACTGTTTGTTCAAACAAGTATTTTCTTGTTTAATTGGACGAAGTTGTCTTCTGGGACTTCTAGTTTTGGTTCTATGTTTCTAGTCCAATTGCTCATGCAGAGAGCCCTCCAAGACTCTCTTGGCTCTCCACTTTAAACTGGCTCGTCATCTCTGAAAGAACCCTCCCGTCATAACATTCTCATATCTCATGTCTACTGCCACTTTCTCCACCGCTAAGCGGCTTCCTTGTTGTCTTCTTCTCCTTCTTCATCATCTTCATCATTACCAGCTGATAAACAAAACATGATGTTGTTGTGAACGCCACGTACAACACTACTCGACTTTATTTGAAGTTGTTCATTCTGTTTAGGCGATAAGAAGGAACACAGGCAGACGAAGAGAGAAAGATTGTGTGACTGACTATGCATGTGTTTCTGTCTCTGTTTGTCGTTCGTTCGATCTCTCCGCCGCACACACTGCCGCTCCCTTCTTTATCATTTTGATCATCTGCCCCCGATGAATGGCTTGCGCAAGATCCCAGTTTGCCCCCTCCAGAGATGCCATAGGTTACGATGCTTGGAGCAGAGCACACAAAGGTGTGAATGAGTCATTGCGAATGGTGAATGTGTTATTGCACACAACCCGCTATTCTCACGGTTCATGGCATGCTTAAATGCCACACACGGGCGCCGAAAAGGAGTTTCGGAGGGTTACTGTAGGTTAACGATTCATCAGATTTCAAGTGACATTCCTGAAATATGTGACCACTTGAAAGCTCCGAAAGTGCGACTCGTACAGTCTATCTCTTCGTGTTACTTTGCTCTTTTTTTGCAATCGTCGCCGTTTTCTGATAGAATTGTTATTTCCGTTTCTCGGGTCTGCGACGATGTTCCCTATGTGCCTTTTCGCATTTTCCGATTTTCAATTTTCTTTCTCCACACTGGTTTTTCAGTTTTGAATGCATCATTCTCTCTTTCTGTTTTCTCCCATAAAACACTCTGTGTAATGCGATTACTTTTGTGTTGTTCGCAATCAAAAGAGTTATTGCAAGTTGGATCAAATCAATGAACGACCGAAAGAATTATGAGTTCTTGTCGAGGCATGTGCCACTATAGCTTGCTTTATGATTTCGTGTGCTCAGTTGAATAGAATGTCGCTCGAACCATGATCCACGAGGCCAATCTGCTCTATTCATCCTCCTACCTGGTTTCTAATTATCGTATTAGTCGGCTAATTCTCATTAGAAGGTGCTTGTTCCGTTCATCCATCCGTCCAGCTGCCTCGTAGTGCCCTCTGCTCTTTTCCGCATCGTCATCATCACAGCCATCCCTCTTTTTCTCCTTGTTCATCATACAAGAAGAGACCTTCGCGTTTTTTTAACTCGTTTTTCACCTGCGCAGGTGCATGAACAGCCGACGAGAGACTGAAGCATCTAGCGGAGACGCAGTCTCTCCGCGCGATGAGATGACCATGCTCTCTTTTTTCGTAGGGGGAGAGACGGAAAGACGGAGGAGGCAGAGGAGGCGGCGGCCGACCTCACATTGCCAAATACGGCAAACGGACGGACGCACCGGCGGCGGCCAGGTATTTGTTATAATCACGGTCCGGCTGTTTCCTCTCGTTTGCTCTCTCTCTCTCTGTTTTCCTCTTCCTCTTTACATTATTTGACGAGTCCTTCCTCTTCCTTCCTCGTTTTTTGTGTCGTTACTGCTGCTACTGCTCGTTTTCCTCTGATCCTCGTTTTTTTTTTCGTTTCGCAACGCTCTTCTCTCTCTCCCTTTTTCCTCTCGATCACGTCACTCGCTTCCTGCTATTTCAGCATCATCCAGATGCCAGAATAGGCGAACCGCCGGGGGACTAGAGAATGATGCACAACGGTCGAAGTCGGCCGGAGACGTCGCCTCCTCCCTATAATTTCAATCACATGCACACTCCGCCGCCACGTGCGGTTGTACAGCAGAAACGCGTTCAAAGAGAACCGCCGCCAGTGTACTCACCCAAAATGACCACTACAAATGATAACATTACGGTTAGTGTTTGAATCTTATCAATTTCAGGATAACGAAGAACCGATCCGAGTGCTCCGTTTGGAGTGTGCTTCGGATGGTGGAATTATGGATATGGATGATGTTTTGGAGGAGGTTTTTGATCTGAATTATGATCAGGTTTGATGCGATTCTCGAAGATTTCCAATATATTGTTTTATTCTCTTTCACATTTTGTCCTTTCCAGATACTGGCAATAACCGATGAAGCGAACGGGTCAGCTGCTCCAACGTACTCTCAGATTCAGAAAAACCACCATCACTACGCCCAGCCCTTGCCATATTTGCGGAAACATGAGGGACCGCCGACACCTGTCGCAAGCGCTTTTGGTACGTTCAGAAAGTGAAACTTTGATGAGTTCAAATAACTGAGAGTTTGCAGGCAGTGTATCCGTGAATCACCAAGCCCATCGATCAGCGTCCCCTTACAATGTTGGCTACACTCGCTCAAGCTCTCGAAACGGAGCTCCTGTTCCGACGCAAAAAGAAAAAGATCGTCGCGATTCGGTCGTCGAGGTGAACAGTCTGGACGAAGTTCCTCCATCGGGTCTCCGTGTTTTTCCCGCAAAAGAAACCACCCGACCGACGATAATAGATGACTCGATGGACGGGCGCAATCAGAAGCCAATTCTACGGTCGTCGTTGAGAACAGAAGCATCGGGAAGTCGGCCGATTGAAGAAGCGACGCCGACGAAACAGCCGAGAGTGACACTCAGCCCAGAAGTTGAAAAGAAGTTGGCAGAGCAAGAGGGAGATGAGCGGAAGAGTGAACGAAGGCGGCATTATGAGAAGAATCCACAGCGCTTTAATAGAGGGTCGGATCGGAAGTCGAGAATAGATGATGTCTATATGGAACGTCTTGCCGAGAAGTTGGAGAGCAGTCCGCCAGACACAAAGAAGAAACGATCTCGTGGGGAACTCGTCGAAGGACCATATCCTGGAACAACAATCCTCACTTTCCCATTGCCAGAAGACAACCCGGACAGTGAGGATAACACTAAGCAAATGGGAATTGAAGTGAATGCAGTTTTCGACGAGGAACTAAACGTGCCGAGTACCTCGAACCCCTCGAAACTCAGTGCCGTTCAAGTAATGAAGATTGAAGAAAACGGGCGGGTTGCCAAGGACGGGCGGATACGAGTTGGGGACTGTATTCGGGAAATCGACGGTCGGCCAGTGAGCCAGATGTCGATCATCCGAGCGCGTGCCTATATCGCTGATTTGTCTGTTTCGACGCGAGATGTGACTCTGCTCGTTAACAGATCAGTGCAATCATTCCTAGAACAGGAAGCCGAAGAGAAGGCGGCCGCAGAAGCGAAACCGATACTTTCTGCACTTCAACAGGCCAACACGCAGTATATAGGACATACGACGATTGTGGAACTGATAAAGAGTGAGTTTTCAAAGAATTTTGGACTTTTGGAAACCAGTCGATTTTAGGTTCGAATGGGTTTGGTTTCACTGTAACTGGAAGAGAAACTGCTAAAGGCGAGCGACTCTTCTATATTGGAACTGTCAAGCCGTACGGAGTGGCTCTCGGACATTTGAAATCGGGCGATCGGCTGCTGGAAATAAATGGAGAACCGGCAGGCCAATGGACGCAGTCAGAGATTGTCGAGAAACTGAAAGAGACGATGGTCGGTGCGAAGATCAAGTTTTTGGTGTCGAGAGTGTCGCAAAGTTCGTCAGTCAACACGTCAGTTTCTTCGGAAAACAAGGAGAATGAAGGGACATCGAAGGAGGAAGAGATGAACGGAGAACCACAGAAACTGCCGCTTCCGGCTCTTCTCACTCCTCCCGTTCCAAAGGATTCACCATCACCATCGTCCGGACGTTTCGATCTCGTGATTCCTGTCAATGGCTCCGGATCGGCTGGTCTAGGTGTCAGTCTGAAAGCAAGAGTTTCGAAGAAGTCAAACGGAACTAAAGAGGACTGCGGAATCTTCATTAAGAATGTGATGCATGGTGGTGCGGCATTCAAGGAAGGACGTCTGCGTGTCGACGATCGCATCGTCGGAGTAGAAGATATCGATCTGGAGGTGTTGAGCAACACGGATGCGAGTCATGCCTTGGCCAGGAAACTCAAGGAGATTGGACCAACCAGTCCATACGTCAAATTGACAGTCGTTCGACAAAACGAGTACCATGCCGGACCGATTTCCAGGGACTCGTCCCGAATCACAGTAGATGCTCCATCGCCGTCGCCCTCTTCCCGAATGTCCATTGTCACCGCTTCCAACTCTCTGCTTCAATCGCCACAGACTCGTGCCGCATCATCCAGCGGAGTCGAGTCGTCGCACTCTCGTCAGTCATCTTCTGCCTCGTCTTCCGTGCCGGCACCTCGGCAAACGGAACGGGATTCGGTTGTGTCGGAAAATGCGCGACTCGATGAAACTGAGATGCCCGAGTCGGATCCATTCGATCGAGAAGCTCCTGGACGGAAGAGTTTGAGCGAGAAGAGAGGAATGGGCGCAGCTGCTGATCCACAACACATCAAGTTGTTCCAGGAGATTAAACATCAGAGACAGAACAGTGGTCAGTTTGAAATGGAGTTTCCGTCGTTCTTCAGTTCACCCGAGTGCTTCTGAATATTTTCATGAGCTTTCTTCTCCTTCTCCTCCTTATTTTCATCGCTTTCTCACGCTTCTCCCCTTTTCAGCGCCGACGTCTTCGACACAGAAGCGTAGCAAGTCACAGCCTCGATCGCTTTCCCAACGCAATTACCGTAGTCCAATGAAGCTAATTGATCTTCCCCAAGCTCAAGCTCTTCATGGTGCCGCATTGACATTGCCACGACCGCAACAATCCGACGACTCTGGTTTGTAAATCGTTTCTCATAATCAGTTTCCACTTCACTTTCTGATTTCTGGAATGTGTTTGCAGTTTTCCAAACAAATGAGCCACTCTTTGATTCAAAATTACCGCTTTACTCTTTTAAGATATACTGAATCGTCGATCTCAAAGCATGGAAAGCATCAATCGTCCAGTAGAGAGTATTCTCCGCGGAACAGGCCAAGTGACTCAGAACTCCAGCTCGAAAGTTCAGTTCACTCATAAATCGGGTCCCAACCAGCATCCGTTCCCTCCTGGATCCCCGTTAATGCGTCTGAAGAGCGAAGAGAGTCGTGCAAGAGACAAATCAAGACGGAAAAGTGTGGGAAGGTGAGTCATCCGCGGAATCTTTTTGTTTTCTACCAAATCAGAAGCGCTTTCAGTGCAATGCGTAACTTCTTTGGATTCGGAAGCAAGTCGAGAGACGCATCTCCAGAGAAGGCCCCGCAACATCCAGTACAACTGATCGAACGACCGAGACCGATAGTTGAGGAACGAACCAAGAACATGGTAGTCGTGCCGCCACCACCTCCGCCGCATCAAGGACCTCGACGAGGAAGTGCCGGCGGCGTCTTTGTCGACTACGGAGAGCCGTACGGACTCATTCCACAGTATCCGCACAATTCGGTAGGTTCAGGATTACAACGTTCTGTGTGATGGATGATTCATTTCCATAACAGATAACTTTTAACTGTTACATGTTTAGCATTTTTGTTAATCTCTCGTTTTCTAGACGTCTCACTAATCAGTTTCAGTCGCAGACACTTGCCGCCGACGGAATCCGCTTAATTTCGTACTCGAAGAATTGTTCCCCGCCGCCACCTACTTCGATCCAAGTCAAGCATCCAGTGTATCTGGGAAATTCGAAATTCTACTCGAGTTATCGCGAGCCATCGGTCAATCAGCGACCTAGGTACTAACCG
>LR581501.1:0-11468 GCA_900536345.3 Caenorhabditis sp. 39 LS-2015 | reverse complement strand
GGTGATGTACTTTGCGCTGCTCGATGCGAGAAACTCAACGTACGAGGCGACATCCGACGGCCTTCCGAGTCTTCCCAACGGAATCATCGCCTCCAACTGCTCCTTGATTTTCCTCGCTTCCTCTCCCGACGCGTTGTCCCAAACTGCGCCGGTTCCGTCTCCTTCGACCATTCCCGACACCACACTGTTCACACGGACTCCTTTTTTCGCTGCACTCGCCGCCACGGCTTTCGTGAGCGAGAGAACGCTGTTCGAGGCGACCGAGTACAGTCCCATGTCGATGCTGGGCGAGAATCCAAAGCACGACGTCAGAAAAATGATGCTTCCGTTTTTGGATTTCGCAAGAGTCGGGAGAGCAGCCTGCGAGATTCGGAACGGAATCGTCAGTTTCTCAGCGAATAACTGGAAAATCGATTGATTGTTCATTTACACTGATTATGTCTTTCCAAACCTTATCAAACTCCTCCCCACTCGTTTCCAAAATCTCCCCGACCACTGCGTTCTGCGGCGGGACAATGACAAGTGTGTCCAATCCTCCCAACTTCTCCGTCACTTTCTCGATCAATTCTTTCCGGTGAGCCGAATTGGCGGCGTCGAGTGAGAATGCAGTCACGTTGCCTCCCACCTGAATCTTCTCTTCTTTCAAATACCGATTCAATGCGATTCTCAGACCTTCTTGTTGTCCTCCGCTACTTTTCCCACGCTATTCGGACAGTCTCCAGCCGCTGCGACCTAAACGCGAAGACGCTGATTGGATCGTAAACCTCCGATAATCACCTTGTAACCGGCAAAAGCGAGTCTTCTAACGACAGCTTTACCCAGTGTCGAAGTGGCGCCAATTACCAGTGCACACGACATCTTACTAAGCTGTACTGGATTAAAGTTTTGTTTTCTTCGTGACACACAGATCGCAAAAAGTACCCACAGTACACCGTGACATCAGGTACATTTATTTGGAAAGCCGTAGAAAATAAAGAACATGTGAAAATAAAACAGATCATTTTATTATTGTAGCAAAGTCGCTGACTGAGAACATTTGAAACCGGTTAGTTTCCCCAGTTATACGGCTTATTATTCATGTTGCCATATTTTCCGAGATTGGCGCCATTGTGCTGGTACTGCGAATGTTGATTCTGCTGAGTAGCCGGCTTTGACGCCATTTTGTCGTAGCTCTTTCGCTCATCGTCCTGTCCATACATCTGTCGACCTCCAGCGTTGCTTCCAACGTTCGGCATCATATTCATGAAACCGAAAGTGTGCGGAGCAGTCGGGTACGGCTGCTGCATGAACAACGATGACAAGTTCGGCTGCTGCATGTAGTTGGTCGCCTGGAATCCTGGTGGCGGTCCAACATTCGACGGCTGCTGCTGCTGTTGATCTCGACTGTTTTGAGATCCGAATTTGTTGAAGTCCATGAGACCGTGGGTCTCGCGCTGCTGTCCAGAAGGAACCTGCTGCGACGTAGCCGATTGCGAGAGAGTGGCAGATTGTGGAAGGATTGTTGACAAGTTGGCCAAGTCAACTCCCATTCCATACTGCATGAGCGCAGCATACTGTTCATCTCGAACTCCTGGCATTGGACTGTACATGTTCATATAAGAGTTCATGTATGGTCCATAAGGCGTGAGCTGAGGAGTGAAGAGCATATGCTGCGGATGCTGTGGATGTCCAGGTTGTTGTGGCTGGGCAGGCGGCGTCTGTTGCTGCTGATTTGATTGAGTCTGTTGTTGCTGCGGTTGCTGCTGTGTAGATTGTTGCGACGGCATCTGACCAGGATTATTGAACTGCGATTTGTTCGAACCAAGACGATCAGTGGGAGGATAGGACGCAGACGATGTATCATAAGACAATCCTCTGTTTGCTTGTCCATAGGATAATGGGGGCGAAGACGTCTTCAAGTTGTAATCGCCATTTGGAATCGTCCTTTCAGGCTGAAAAAATTAATTTTGAAAACTTTATGATCGAACAAAGTTTTTACCTCAGCAGCCTTCGGCAGAATGTGGGAGGAATTGAAGAGGTTATCGCTGGTGTTCGTTGAGAGCGATCCAGAAGTTTCAGCAGGAGCTGTAGGGCTCGTAGCTGCTTCAACGAATCCGAATGAGTAGTCATGATTGGTCGCTGGAGTACTTCCAACAAATTCGACACCAGGATCCGGAATCGCTTGAATTGAAGCAGTGTTGACAGCGATTGGAGAGAGTCCCAACGCAGGAGCTTCATGCAAGCCAATTCCAAGATCGGTCTTCAATTGAGTAGTCCAAGCCTGATTCGCCGTTTCTGGTGAGCTTTGTACATTTTCATCGATGTGAGTTGAAACGTTTGCAATTTCTTCCTCTGCCAATGTCGAAGATTCCCTGCAAAAAAAATTCAGATATGAAAATTCATAAATGTACGCTTACCCGGCAAAGTAGCTGTTTTCCTTGTCCTGATCCAGCGAAGATTCTGGTTCCTCAAAAGCTGGTTGAACCGGTTCATCCCGAACAGGAGCTGCCTGTGGTACAGGAGACAAACTCCGCCGTGGTGGGGCAGAGGCTTGTGGGTTCTGCAATTGCTGCTTTCGCAGTTCTTCTTTACGATGGGCAGCGGCAGCAACTGCTGCAAACGAGATCGGTGCTGGTGCGGATGAAGTAGGTACAGTGGCGGTCACAGATTCTTCAACTGGTGGCTGAACTTCAGTAACAGTAGTGTCGACTTTGGTTGAAGCTTCTTCGAGATCGTTGGTAAAGGCATCCGGTTCGATTGTGGAGGATGGGGCAACGGCACGCGAGTACCCTCCTCTGCCACCACCTCTTCCGCCACGACCAACATACGGTCTTTCGGATCCACCACGAGAGAAACGCGGAGCTCCTCCGAACTCCTTGCCTTGGTCACGATCACGGTTCTCGCGATTGTCTCGGTTCTCTCGGTTTTCCCGGTTTTCACGGAACTCTCTGTTCTCACGACCCTCACGTGGAGCTCCGTTAGATCGTCCGCGTCCTCCGCGTTCGACAAAACCGGTACCGCCGCCTAAAAATGCGCCTTTTTATAGATTTTTCTGCGATAAAAACTAACCTCTGCCTCTCGCTACAAAGCCTCTGTTGTTGAAACTGTCTTCATCTTTCTTCTTCTCTTTTTTAGCACCTTTCTGCTCAGTCCATGTATCAAGTTTATCTCCGCTGTCCAGGATGTGATCGATCGCATTATTGAGGTTGTTGTCGCAATCCCACAAAGCTAGTTCAGCTTGTGATTGTGTGCATTTGGTGGTCTCAATAATCTGCAACAAAAAATTGTTTTTTATCCCTGAGAGCGTCGCTAATTAAACGGATGACCGAACATCTGCGCTCTATATGCGCGAACACCTGCTACTATTACTCATACATGATGCCCATCTGCCCATCCGCTAGAAGTATTACTCCGTGGCGTTACCAAAAATTGCTAGTTCGACTTGAACTGAACGCACGTGGTGTTGTTTACTACTGGCGCATGAGTGGCGGTCACGAGATGTGAATGCCATTGGAACGCGATGATGATTTTTAAGCAGGACAAACTTTGAAATTTTACACTGAAACTTCTAGAAGCAAGGGGAATATGACTCATCTCATTTTTTTCAATTTTCTTTAACAATCAAGAATCAGTGCACTTCTGACAAAAAATTTGGTTTTTTCTCGAAACAACGATAATTTTCGTTCAAATTTTTAGCAATGCTCACCGTCTTGATCATCAACTGAATGTCCTCCTCATTCCCGGAATTTCCTTCCAGTGTGAGTCGTGCAAGTCGAGCTTGATCGCTGGTAGATTTTTTGTCGCTTTTAATACCCATTCTGAAAATTTGAAAAATGATGACAATTGAACATATGCGAAGAAAACGGAACGGAAAAACAACCAAGAAGAACAAAAGAAAATCAGAAAGAAAAATCGAATTTTATCACTAATCGAATAAAAAATTCAGAAGAGGGTCCAAAAAACTGTTTGATATCCGGAGAAAAATGTGATAATGAGAAGAATTTGGCAGGAGATTCGGTTTTCTCACTAACGCGCTACACTAGAACCGCGTTCAAATCGCCGAAATTCCCGCAGTTGAATAGAGCGGGCAGCCGCTTCGCGCGACCGCGACGCGTCTGAGGGCTTCGCATGCGGCCATGGTCTCGCCACGCTCGCGAGTACGGTAACATGTGTGTGGGTCTGCGGGTATAAATTCAGTTGCTTTTGCGCGCACCCGCCAGTTCG
This sequence comes from Caenorhabditis sp. 39 LS-2015, assembly GCA_900536345.3. Lineage (NCBI taxonomy): Eukaryota > Metazoa > Nematoda > Chromadorea > Rhabditida > Rhabditidae > Caenorhabditis > Caenorhabditis waitukubuli. Next base: position 7,265 of record LR581501.1, on the reverse strand, counting down.
ATTGCCGCCCCACAGAGCGTCGTTCTTGGAAGCGAAAAAGCGAAGAATTCGTTGGTGAATCATAGAAGGAAATAGTCTAGACTTATAGGAAATAAGCCGGGGTGTCTAATGAGACCGCGGGCGGGTGGGCTGGAAAATCGATAAAACGCACAATAATGAACGGCAGCTGTGACTACAAGAATACCTGCGTTCGTTGACGATGTGTCGCAAGCAACAGTCGCACGCGCACTTCGACCGCCCACTATGTGCAAGGCGAGCGTTTTTTTTCTCATTTTTCGTCTTTTAGGTTTTCGAAAACTTTCATAACCACCCAAATCTGAATTTTCTTAATTTTTTGTGAGGGGGTAATCTGAACAAGTTTTCCATTGTTTTGCCGGATTCTTTGAATTTTTAGGCCTTCTTTCCAACGGTTTAGGCTAAATTTTTACTGGGGGGCCTTAAAAATGTATTTTTCTAAATAATAGAAAAGAAAAGCGTGCGTCGCGATTTTCGCAATGTTCCCGTACCCGATATTCCGAAATAATTGAATTTCCGAGCGCCCGTTTTTCTCTGTGTTCCACAAAAATAATTTGAAAAGCAATTTCCAGGTTCAAACCATTTTCGGGAAATGAGTCTTCCGCGCTTCCGACTTGTCCAGGGAAAGGGAATCGGCGAGCGATCAACGCCGACCAGTTCAGCTGGAGTGAGCACTCCGGAACCGGTATGCATTTTTTTGAAAGAAATTCGAATTTTTGACAATTTTCTTGCAGGTACCTCAACCTCCGACCCCTCAACATGTGATCAAACAGGAAATTCAATCCGGAGACTCGTATTCAATCGGTCCGGGGAGTAATGAGACAATTCAACTCAATCCGGAGCCAATGAATATCAAAATGGAAGATGCTCTGTCTCCGCCGCAATTGATGGTTGGACCATCTCGTAAGTATCGCGCAAGAACTATTTAAAAGAAAACCTGCAAAAAGTTTCAGAACCCCAACATCCGATGCAGAGGCCCATTCAGCAGATGCATCCGTCGATGCAGACACCTCAGCAGCCGATGCATCATGTGGCGATGCAGATGCAACAGCCAATGCAGATTCAGCAACAGCCAATGACGCCGATGCCTCCTCATCAGTTTCAGGGTCCGATGTCGAACGGAGTTGTGCAGTCAGAAGACAAGAACGTGACGAAGTGTGTGCGATTCTTGAAAACGTTGATTAACTTGTCAAATAATGAAGATCCAGACCAACCGGATAAAGCAGTCAGGGTGAAACAGTTGATCAGAGTAAGATTTTGAAACCCAGATTTATTTTTTTTAAAAGAGAAACAATTTTTAGGGAGTGATATACATGGAATCTACGGCTGAAGAGTTCACTAGAAACCTTCAACAAGTTCTCAAGTCACAAGCACAGCCGCATCTCTTGCCGTTTCTGGAGAACACGCTTCCAGCGTTGAGAGCTGCGGTTAGGAACGGCGAAGCATCGGTTGAAGGTATCTCCCCTCCGCCCGGATATGTATTCAGCAACGGAAGAGCGCCTCCTCCACAACACCCGCAGCAGCAGCTCGAAATGCGACCGAATGTCCCCGTTTCGCAAGGATCACAACAAATCATCTCTAGGCTAAATGCCGAACCTCACATGACGCCACGATTACCGATGATGCAGAGACCTCAGATGCCGATGCATCCACCGCAGAGGCCGATGAACGGGCAGATCCAAATGCAGTTGAACCAGCAACAGATGCAGATGCAGCACGGAGGACCTCCTCCGATTCAGCAGCAACCTCCTCATCCACAGCCACAACACCAACAGCCGCATCCACCTCAGCAACCACCTCAACACATGACGCCGGCTCCTCCGATGAATGACGCAAAAATGGAGGTCGATGAGCCTCCGAGGATGAGGCAGTATCCTGAGGGATCACTGAAATCTGCGATTCTCCGGCCGGACGAGATCTTGAACAGGATCACGAAGCGAATGATGTCATCATGTTCCGTTGAAGAAGAAGCTCTCGTCGCCATTTCCGATGCTGTGGAGTCTCATCTACGCGAGTTGATAACTCGAATGGCTGGAATCGCCGAGCATCGAGTAGAATCTATGAGGTTTGTGTCAAAGCCTAATTTCGCCACACGAAAACAAACGAATTTCAGAGTTCCGGAAAACTATGTGACATTGGACGATGTGAAACGGCAATTGAGGTTTCTAGAAGACGTGGATCGGCAAGAAGAAGAAATGAGAGAAAGCCGAGAGAAGGAGTCGCTGATTCGTTTGAGCAAAAACAAAAATAGTGGCAAGGAGACGATCGAGAAGGCGAAAGAGATGCAGCGACAGGACGCCGAAGCGAAACGGAATCGCGATGCGAATGCTGCTGCGATTGCGGCGTTGTCCAGCAATAAGACGGTGAAAAACAAGTTAGTAATCCGCTCGTTTCTGAATATCTTCAATAATTGGATCGGTTTCAGATGGGAAGGCTCTGCTCCTGCAGCCGCAGCTCCTCGACCCAGAACAGTACGTGTTACTACCAGAGATCTCCAACTTCTAGTGAACACCGACAACAGGTTCCACGGGTAAGTCGATGAGCCAAACTTATTTTTCAAAAATACGTCTTTCAGAACCTTCATTCGTGAAAAGCTCTTATATGGTGGTCCAGCAACTGACACGACCATATGAAGCATGATTTAGTTCTGCAATTCTACCTCTACCCGTTCAATTCTTTCATTATCATTCAGGACAAGCATGTAACTTTGAAATCTTTAACTAATGACAATTATGAATATTTATCAAAAGTCACATAGCTTATGTTAATTGAATGGAATGGTAAAGCAAAAACGTTTGTAAAAACGTAAGATTAGAATGAGAGTATTTAGTAACTGCGGCAGGTTCAGTAGGAGCAATGAGATTGTTATTATTATTAATCGTTAGTAAGGGATGCACAAAACTCACATTAGTAGGAAAATTAAAACTCGGTGAAATATGGCGATTGAGAAATAGACTTAAGAAGGAGCCACATCATGTCTCATGTCCTGGAGAAAGGTTTTAAGATTCGGTGGAAGCGGAAGTTTCTGAAGGCGGGCTTGGAAGATCACATGACCTGATGCTATGGCGTTGTCGCGTTTAGAGAGCTCACTTATACGCTTCTGAAATACAGGGATTTAGAAACGAAAAGAAATCTCGAAAATACTCACACTGTCCGGTTCCTCGTCATCGTCAAAGCAAAGATCATCAACGTTCCGGTCTCGTTCATATCGACATCGTTTATTGCGACATCCTGAAAAAGTTTCATGATAAACCTTCATGAGGAACCTTTTCTACCTCTGTTAGGCTGAATCGACCTTTTCTTCGTCGAGGTATTTCCCTTTTTCGAAGGCGGCGGCGGAGCAGATGAAGTGGACGGTTCGTCGAGATCGTAGTCCGAGTAGTTGGGCTCATCTTCGGTCTGTGGATCGGCAGCCAGCCATTTTGCAAATTTAGGAGTTCCCACCTCAGCGAATTTTGGCGGCGGAGACGGCGGAACGTACTCTTCGTCATCTGACTCGTTCTCGTCCGTATCGCTTTCCTTCTCCTCATCGGTCAGATTTCCAGATGGTCGAACAGGGGAACTGCCTCTTTCTCGATCAACGATTTCAATGAACGACGGATCGTTCACCAGCGGCTCTTCTCGCGGATTTTGGGGTCCTTCATGATTATTATTATTATTATTCAGTCCTCTTCGTGGTTCTGGTGGAGGAGGACCCATCGGACGATTTCTCATAATTCTAGTCAGCTCGACAATATTGGCTCGTTCTGGATTGAAAACTTCCATAACGCTGTGTAACTCTCTGATCAGTAATCCCTCTCCTCGCTCTTCCAACTCTGCCCAGTCCGAATCCGGAGAGGAGATATCGCTGGCAGCAGCGGGACTGTGTGGGATGCTCATGGTCGAGTTCGATCTAGACGAAGTCTCGGGCAAAACCTCACCGTTGACCCAGTAACGGGGTCGACGACGTCGATCGATCGGAGGAGGAGGACTGGAATATCGAGAGATTCAGTACCAGTTCGGTGCCAGCGAGACTCACTTTCGGGGCGGGTATCGGAGTTCTACCATCGGTCTACTCCGATTAGAATTGCGGGGACGCGGAATCGTGTAATGGTCCATTCCGCCCTTTTTGACCGTCATCGTTCGTGACATCCAATTGATGATGCTACGATTGAAGACCTCTTTACGAATTCTCCGTCGGGCGGACTGACGAGCAAGATGAGCTAGCGTCGGGATTCTGAAAAAAAGAAATGTATGGATTCGTTCAACAACAAAAAAGGTACGATTCGAAAATGGGAAGTCCCTTTGGAAGTTCTTCAGGGTCGGTAAGTCTGATGGCGCGGGTGAAATGCATAGAAGAGAGCGTTTGGCGGGAGCAACACGATCCACTGATACGGACGTAACGGCATAACTGCAAATTTTCGAATAAATCAGATTTCAGATTCATCTCGCTCTTATCACTCACATTATCATCCGTTGGTGCAACGAGAACTCCTCCGACTTTCAACATTCGTAAAACGCGGAAAAACAATCGCGGATCCACAATTACAAAACTGATATACACACGATCGTACATTTCTGTGTGTGCCCTCAGAAATTCCGCATTGAATATATCGCAGGCCTTGAATAATGGTCGGGCCCATCCAACACTGCAGGCTCCTGGAGTCTCCGACCACTTCTGGAAGCGTGCATCTGCGTAATCGATGAGGTTCGGGTACAATTCAATGCCATGATTGACGCCGTTGTCGCCTGAACAAAAAAAGAGAGATGAGCGGAATAGAGGACATTCAGCTCACCGAGAAGAATTCCAGCTACTGTGCTCAAATATCCGGATCCTGATCCGACGTTCAGAAAAGATTGGCCTTTCCGAAGGTCCAAATGGTGGAAGACGTCTGAGTAAACATCGATTGTCGAAAGATGAAGAGCGCCGGGGAACATGACTCCTCTTTCGGACAACATCATTCGGAATGGAACACTCGAATAGGCTGCTTCTCGGTGAGCAGCTGGAAGGAAACATCCACGGTCCACAAGTCGAAAAGCGCGTTCCACGTTCCGAGAAACGACACGTCCTCGTGTGACGAGCTGGTCGATCATCGAATCGTTGGAACGACTATCGCCGTTTCCCATTCTGAAAATTTCTGATTTCCATTGAAACAATCTTCGGAAAGGGAATCAAAAAGAAACAACTTGTCATTTATGATACGAATATGCGATCAATAATGCGGAAACGAAACGAATGCCAGAGAAGGTCCGAGACGCTAGAATGGCGGCGAAAGAGACCGAGGCATGGCAGCCAGGAAACGAGAGTTGGCGTGAGAGACGCAGGCGCAGTACGGCACGGTAGGGAACCAAAAACATGAATGGAGAGGCACGGAAAACGGAGGAAAATGAGGAGAATTATGACGGAAAACGGACGGATACATCCGCGAATATCGACGGAAAATTAGAGAAGGAAGAGTCTTGGATGCGGATTTGGCAATAAAAAGAATGCAGTAGAAACGGAGGAAAGTGATCAACAAATAAAGTTATCCATTATTGATAAGACAAAAAACCCACCTCGAGTTAACTAAAAAATATCAGAAAAAAAGAAATCAGCTGAAATTCCATGCGAAAAACACATCAATCATTCGGTTTCAATGTCTGCGTCTCTCATTGGCACGTGCTCTTTTATTCGCAAAGGAGCGTACTTGCATTATTGTGAAAGTTATCTTTTTCTTGCTTTGTTTTTAATTTTAATTTTTTTATAAAATGTCCTCTTTTTTTCTTATATTTCTTTGTTGCAAGTGTTTACAAATGTAAATTTGTCAATTATTATTAGATAAGGAAATTTTGAATCCAATCGGCTCATCTATCCGTGACTTTCTTCTTCGAGACCAATGCATCGTAAACAAGTATATTTTTGTCCCTGATTCCGTCCGTAATCATTATCATATCATCTTTATCACTGACAAGACACTTTCCCATAAACAATTGTTTCTCCTCATATTTTGATTCGTACTCATTTTTCGATTTTCCAAACTCTTTTTCAATAGCATAGAAAGAACCGCGCCGATGACGGCCAATTAAGCGTAGAGCCTAACTAAAAAATGTAATCGAGGATACATATATAGCTGGAGTAGCAGGCTCTTTCTCAGTCCATTCATGTCATTCACCCCGAAACTGGTCTTCATTTGCATCTGGAGACTACTGGAGCCGAAAAGCTTTTTGCATGAAGTGCTTGTTTTCGGTGGGGCACGTTCTGGTTCTAATGGCTGACTCATTTGGTTGGGTACTGTACCAAAGCGTTTCTTTGTTGATTGCCCTTTCCCCCGAACCATTTCCCTTTTTTCTAGGTCGTAATGCATTCTCGACAATTCTCTTTCTTTCCGCACCCCATTCCATTTCCATTCGACCAATTCGTCTTCCGTCGATGCCTATCGCATTCGCTTCGCTCCCGAATGGATGCAAATCAATCCAGAGAGTGCAGAAGCAGAAGCAGGAGACAGACGGCGTCCGTCGCGCCAACAAGTGTCCGTGAATTCAGGTGGGCGGGGCATTCTTCCCCTCTCGATCCGTCCGTCCGGACGACGTGTTCACTCGTCCCCCACTACTGCTGATGGCACTCGTATCTTTCTCTCTCCCGCCTCCTCGCATTCGCTGCTGCTGCTGTGTGTGCTTGTTGTGTTTCGGGCCGGCGAGAAACGAATGCGACCGCGTTTGGCCGTCTGCGCCCTCTGCGCACTTGGCGTTCTCTCACTTCTTGGATCAATGCCAACACACACCCCCTCGTCGCCTATGTTTCATCATTACCGCGCGCCGCAGCCACCGCGCCTCTGTGACACAGAAGCCACAGGCGCTCACCGCAAATTGTTCTTATTATTTGCACATATTGTAAAAATAACGAATTCGCGAAGCCTCAGCAGCAGCAGGCAGCTCTCCCCACCGCCATCGTCGGCGGTTTCCACTGGTATCGACTCATCCCGCCAACCGGTTCTTCGCCGCCGCGCCCCCTTCATCAGATACTATCATATTTCGGTTCCCCCCCCCTTCTCCCCCATTTTCCCATCAATTTCATATACAATTCGGCCCTGCCATCACCTCTAAAAGCCCTATATCTCCACGTTTTTCTCTGTTCTCTATTTCGTTTCCACTCTCACCGCCTATCATCAACTAGTTTTTCGATGCGATCCCTCTGACTCATCATTTGTTGTCTCCGCGTGTGTTATGTTGTCCGTCTCCACCATTGAATGCTTGTTTTTTCAGGATAGTCGTACTACTAGATGGTCTGCCGG